>BTHU01000006.1:31729440-31811470 GCA_036184795.1 Tokudaia tokunoshimensis | reverse complement strand
TTTGGTGAGGGAGTCATGGTGCAGGCCCATTTTATCAGCAGAAAACCAGAATTCTTTTGAGCTTCTTGTTAAGTTTCAAATTCTTTCAACATGAAAAAGCATTAAAAGGATTTGCATTAAAGCATTGTTACAACAGAGGAGATCCAGATAGACCACACTCTGTGGGCAGTTATTATGGTGAATACTACACAGTATTTACTAATAATTAGTAAATACTAATATAGTAAATGCTACAGTAAAGAAGGAGGAGCTTTGATTCAGAGTTCAAATGGCTGACTCAAGGAACAACAAAGAAACATTGCTTTAAGAAAAGCTAGGTCCTTATATCACGCTCCACACACATAACTTCTTCCAGTAGAAGAAATTATGGCAATGGGCCATAAATCACAACACTTACAGAACTGGAGATACTATTTATTGGTTGCCTAGGCTAGCCTAGACCTTACTTTGTAGCCCAAGTTTCCTCAAACTCACAACGATTCTCCTGCCTCAGCCTCTCTGGAGGTCAGAGGATGACCATAGATATCGGTCCACCCTCTCTGCCTTGCACAAGGTAAGCTGTCTCTTGTTTGCTGTTGTGTACTCTGGGCAGTTGGCCCGGGACTTCCAGAGACTCCATCTGCCCACCTCTCAGTAGGGCTATACATATAGTTACAAAATATATGCACATATAAACAAAAATAAATATAAATATAAAAAATTTAAAAATATATGTATCTTTGATGACCTTCCTAAATACTTAAAATTATAACATGTAGAAATGTATGTTGATGGCATTAAACTGTAAAACTTGAACCCAACAAAAATGAAATTTAGTCACTTGTGTATCTAATCACTTAATCGAAGCTCACTTTTTTTCTAAATGTAGAAGCCAATAAATAATAGAGGGAGAGAGATCAAGAAGTATTACACTTTAACAACTACAGCTTATTTTAAGGGAACGAGCAACTGAGAGGGAACTTGGCAAAAATGTACAAGACAGGCAGAAATTCATGTCTAAATTAAAGGCAAACAGCGTCCATTTGAGAAGTACTCCACATTACTCGGGGTGTGGAGAAGTATTTGCTATTACACTCAGAGACCCATGCCAGAGGAGCCCAGCAAGATGGCTGGACCAAGGTGTTGCTGCAGCAGGGGGTAAATCTGAGCAGTCACTGAAGTCAGGACCCAAAGACCAATCCTGGATGAGGAGTAGGGTCAACAGAAGAGAAGGGGTCAGGAAGTATGAACCCTGGTCCTTGTCTAAGGAAACAGCTGGCGGCTGGGAAGGGAGCCCCAGACGCTTCTGCTGAAGCCACACGCATCTCTTTCACCTCAAGCAAGTCTTCTTCACAACCATGGACACCTGTCCTTCTCCAGCTAACCATCTTCCACATCCCTGTCATCCAGGGGACAGACTCTAATCTTCAGACAGCCATGGTTGATCTCCTCACTGCTGGTGTGCATGAACCTGATGCTCCTTTCCTGCATGTAATCATTTCTCTCTCCCTGAATCATGCATTCTTTTTCTGGTTATCATTACACCTGCTCCTGCCAATGGCTACTCTGAACCCGGTTGCTAATCTAACCATTATGTCTACCCCCACCCCCACCCGTGTGTGTGTGTGTGTGTGTGTGTGTGTGTGTATAGATGCACATACTCGTGTAAGTGCGGAAGCCAGATTTGTGACCAAAACTTCCATTTCTCAGGAAGTTTCCAGCTTGTTTTGGAGACAGGGTCTCTTAGTGGCCCAGAGCCTACCAGGTATGCTATCCTGGCTGGCTAGTTGAGTGCCAGGAATCCTCCTGTTTCCATCTCCCTGGTGCTAGAAGTACAAGTGCAGGCCATTACACCCCTGCTTTGTCCCTTCACAGGTCCTGCAAGACAGAACTCACTCCCTCATGTTTGCAAATACTTTACTGACTGAGCTGGCGCCAAGCCACGTTCTCCTCCTTTTCGACATGACATTCGGCTACCTTACACACACACACACACACACACACACACACACACACACACACGCACACTTATACATGCTTACACAGACACATACATATATATACTTTGAAATACACACATACACAACACACATACACACACACGCACACTTACACATGCTCACACAGACACATACACATATATACTTTGAAATACACATACACACACATACACATACACACACACGTACGCACATGCACACTTATACATGCTTACACAGACACATACACATATATACTTTGAAACACACATATACACAATACATATACACACACACGCACATGCACACTTACACATGCTCACACAGACACATACACATATATACTTTGAAATACACACACACACACATACACACACACACACACACACACACACACACACACACACACAGCAGATCAAGAGTGCCAGTGACACAAGAAAGCCTGGAGAAAATTCAGGGTTCCAGGAAAGTTTGGAAGCCAGAGGTTATGAATTTTACTTCTTGGCTGTAGTGATATCTGGTGTGCACCTGATCATGAATCATGACCTTCCCAGAAACCTGCTTTATGAGAGCTAGAGTTTAGATTTATTGCCCTCGCTCATGTTATTCTGAGTGTAATCAGTCAATTTCACAGATTTTACTACTTGGCTCCAGGAAGAATACCAATGGGTACATGCCCATCCCTGAGACGCTAAGACAGTAATTCTCAACCTTCCCAATGCTGAGACCCTTTAACACACTTCCTCAGGTTGTGCTGACTCCCAACCGTAAAATTATTTTCATTGTTACCTCATAACTATAATTTTGCTAATATTATGAATTGTAATGTAAATATCTGATAAGCAATCTTCCCTGAAAGGGTCATGACCAACAGGTTAAGAACCACTAATAAGGTATTCCTACACAGTATGTGGAGAATGCCAGTGCTTTTCAGACCAAAGTTTCAGACCATGTATGCTTTAAGTCATATGTCAGCCCACAAATCTAATGTCATGTGCAGCTATCACTGGCACATACTCCAGTTTAACATGCTTTAGCTGTTCATGGGAGATAAGACAAAGAAGACCACATTGACTGTGAGGCAGACACTTTACCACCAGCTATAGTGAGGGGTGGAGGAAAATTCCCAGCTCAGCCAATCCCTCTTCTGTGCTGGGCATGCATGTGTGTGTGTATGTTTGTATATGCTGTGTATGGTGTGTATGGGGGGCTGTGTGTGCTTGTGAGTATGTGTGTGTGGTGTGTGTACTGTGTGTGGTATATGTGTGCTGTTTGTGTTTATGTAGGGTATGTATATGTGTGTGTATGTTTGTATGTGTGTGGTGTATGTCTGTGTATGATATGTGTGTATGTATCTATGATATGTGATAGCTACACATGACTTTAGATTTGTGTGCTGACATATGACATATGACATATGTGAGTGGCTGCGTGTGTGTGTGTGTGTGTGCTGTGTATGCAGTGTGTGTGTGGGTTGTGTGTGTGTTTGTACACATGTACATTTGGATGTGGAAGGCAGGGGACAATCTCTGATGCTGCTCTTCATGTGTCATCAATCTGTGTGTGACACAGTCTCTCACTGTCCTGGAACATGTAGATTAGGCTAGCCAGCTCAGAGATTCTCCTGCCTCTGCTTCCCAAGTACTTGGGTTAGAAGTGTGCACCATAACACCTGGTCTTTCACATGAGTTCTAAGGATTTACTCAGGTCCTTATACTTGCAAGAACACTCTATTACTGAGTGATTCCTCAGTTCCCTGCCCTGTTCTCTTTAACGTTACCAGCCTCCCCCCTCCTCCTGCCACTCAGCTCCTACTTCTCAAGAAGCTCTCTGCTTATTATATTTGTCTCTCTCTCTGGAATAAAGCCCACATAAAGCCCACAATCATCTGCAAGCCTTGAGTCAGGCTCAACAGTCCACTGTTGCTATGATAGGAAGTGCGGAGAGCTGCCTGACACATTTGAAGAACAGGTCATAGTCACAGATGCTGCCCCATCCAAGTTTGATACAGGGCAGAAGAATCCCACTTATGTGCTTCCTCCGGTGTGCTGGCATGGGTTGATATGGTTGGAAGAGCCCGGAGTCAGTCAGTTGTGTACTAGCCTTGAGTAAGCTGCTTGACCTCATCCAGGTCCCAACATGCATTTGGGGAAAAGAGAAATGATGTCTTTCAGGGTTGCTAGGAGGTTGTTGTCAAGTAGAGGGTTTGAGGTAGTCTGTTCTAACAGTGTCTGTCTGTGTGTGTGGGGGGGCATCCATTAATGTAACATTGTACACATACAAGGATAATTAAAAAGTACTTTAAAAAAAGAGCAGTGGCTCCCAATAGAAGAAGGAAGGGAGGGAGGGAAGAGAGAGCGATGGATGGAAGGAAAAAGGGAGGAAGGAAGGAAGGAAGGAAGGAAGGAAAGCTGTTCACATCTTGCCATCATTTTTATCCCCTCCACATGACCCTGGAATATTGTGCGGCCATTAAAGAATTCTATATTCAGAAGCCCGACACACCACTTATAATTTAACCCTTTCTGCTAATGGCTCACTAAGTGGCAAAGGAGTGAGAGGTTATAGACTACACAGCCTGTAGCTCACCAAACATGAAGACAGAACACGATGGCTCAGCTACTGACTGGCTGTAGGACAAGAAGGAATCGAAACCCAGAAGGGTCAGAGCTCAGGAGTCAACTTGAACCTCTGTACAAGGAACCCTGAAGTCTGTGGTGTAGGGATAGCTTTATGAGGAAGATAACCATCAGTGTGTTCTGAGATAATCAGTGGTACGTACTCCAACCACAGAGCAAGCTTTTCTTCACGATGCAAAAACCTCTCAACACAGCCTGCTGTCCAGGCACAATCCCATGTAGCCAATTACACTACTGCATTGTTTTTTATAGGAACACAAGAAGACACAGAGCTAAGCAAATGAATCTCTTAAAGACCTGCCAGTTTTTGGAAGTCTGCCTTAAACTAAAAAACACATCCATCTTTTATAGACACAAACCAAAATATTTAAATTTTAATGTCATATTAAAACAGCTTTTTCTAAGGTAGATATTTATAACAGTGAGTCCCTAGTTTTTGGTCCCAATTTTGTTGTAGTCCCATTTCTAGGAGTCTAGAGATCTTTCCCCTCCCACATAATTCTTACTACTGCTGTGATGTGTGTTTTTTCCTTCCTTTTTAATGAATGGCTTTGGCAACTACAATATTAGTATTTAATTGTTCCAAAGCACAAATAGATGCATTCATTATGCTTTCCACGGTAAAATGTTAGGCAAGAGTATATACTTGGAGGGGTTTCGATGAATAAAGGTCAGCAGGGGCCATTAAGTACTCTTGCTGCTGCATATATAAGCTGTAGATTGAGACACACAGAGAAGATCAAGGAGAGAGGAAGCTTGTGAGTGGGAGGATGGGACAATGGATGGATGAGCAGTGAGTGAGTAGGTACGTGGACAGATAGGTGAATGAGTGGATGGGTAGATGGGTGGGTAGATGGATGGATGGTAAATGGAGCAGATGGATAGTGGGTTAGTGAGTTGTATGGTGGATGAGAAGATGGGTAGATGGACAGACAAGTGATGGATTGAAATGGGACGATAGGTAGATGTATGGCTGAGTGGGGTGACGTATATGGAGGGTAATGGATGGATGATATAATAGATGGATGGACACATGGATGGGTGTATAAGTGACTAGATAGTGGGTGGATGAACTGATGGATCTGTGAATAGATGGGTGGATGGATGGGTAAATGGGATGAGTGGATGGAGTTGATAGGTAGATGGATTTATGGATAGATGGAAACAGATTTTCAAATGGGTTGTCGATGAGTGGATGGATGCGTGCATGTGAGAGATGCATGGATGAGTGGATGGATGCATGGATGAAGAGGATGGATGCACGGGTAGATGCATAGATAGATGGGTGAATGGTTGGATAGGTGTATGTATGTGTGTTTGGATGGAATGGATGCATGCATGCCATGCATGCATGGGTATAGGGTAGATGGATGGGTGGGTGTGTGAATGAATGGGTTAAATGAATGGGTATAGAAGAAAGAAGAGAAGAAAGAACCAACTAGATTCTGGCTGTGGAGTGACCCACTCAAGTGGTAGAGGTTAGGGTAGAGATTGAAGGCCCCCCCCCCCCATGCATTCATCATTTAACCCTATGAACGAGTTCTCCACTGAGCCCACCTTGAGCAAAGAAACAGTGAAAGTCACCTATGTATGACACAGGCTTATCCTCAGAAGTATACCCCCTTATAAGGAAGCTATGCATTTGCTCTATCTATTCTCTAAGTGGCCTAAAAAAGAGAGATGGGAAGGAAAGGACAAAAGGCACCTCGATTATATCTGTGGAGACATGCCATGCCTGAGGCAGCAGCTGATAGTATGTTATACAGTGTGACAGTGGGTGCCCAGACCAGGCTAGAGCCCCTCAGTTCCCACAAGACACATTTTTAAGGCCTGTGCAAGTTTCAAAACAATACAAGACTGAGAAGCTCAGCCTCTGTCTCTGCAGCTTGCATGTGCACCCAGGACCCACCTTGAACTCAGCTCAAGTGCCCTTACCTGTTCCCCTTCCATATCATGAGCTGGAGGCTTCAATAGCTAAAAGGGCCCTGGTATGAGACCCTGCTGGGACCTGGGCTGGTTTTGTGTGACAACTTGACACAAGCTGGAGTTATCACAGAGAAAGAAGCCTCCCCTGAGGAAATGCCTCCATGAGATCCCAGTTGTAAGGCATCTTCTCAACTACTGATTAAGGGGGGAGGGCCCAACCCATTGTGGGTAGTGCCATCCCTGGGCTGGTAGTCCTGGGTTCTATAAGAAAGCAAGCCAGGGGAAGCAAGCCAGTAAGCAGCATTCCTCCATCTGCATCCACTCCTGCCCTGTGTGAGTTCCTGTCCTGGACCTCCTTTGGTGATGAACAGCAGTGTGGAAGTGTAAGCTGAATAAACCCCTTTCCTACACAACTGCTTCTTGGTCATGATGTTTTGTACAGGAATAGAAACCCTGGCTAAGACACCTGCCTTCTATAACCTTCCCTACCAAGGGGAGTGTGATGGGTAAAACTGACGTCATATCAACAGTATCCAGAATCTGAGGAGCTAAGCCTCTGGGCATGGTTGTGACGGGGTTATCTATCTAGATTAAATTGAGGTGGGAAGATTCTCCCACGTGATGACACCCTTCCTGAGTTGGGGGCCTGCACTGCGAAAAAGAAGAGGAGGAGGAGAAGGAGGGAGAGAAGGACGGAGGAGGAGGGGTGGAGAAAAGGAGGAAGGAAGAAGGAGGAGGAGGAGGAGGAGAGGAAGAGTCTATCACCAGCCTTCATCCTGCACTGGTCAAGCAGGTGCTCCACTCCTGCTGCTCCTCCACCATGACAGACTGTACCCTGGACCCATGAGCCACACTAAGCCCCTCCATCCTTGAGCTGCACACCTCAGCTATGTGGTCACTGCAGCAAAAAAGTAAGTAAGCCAGGGAGTGGTCAGTGGAGTCGCTTGGCCTGTGTGTGCTGAAGGAACGAAGGACCCACAAGAAGAAATGAAGACAGGAAGGCAACCACATGAACAAGCTCTTCCTCCTGGAGCCGGGCCAAGGTGCTGTTTTGAGCTGTCAAGGCCCGGGGGAATACAGAATAGCAGCTGCTGAGACATCTGTCTTTCCTCATGCACACACCATGACACCTGGTTCACTGGACCTCAGTGCCCTTGTAAACCTCAATCCTGATAGCTACAACATTCACAGCAGTCTGCACTCACTGAAGAAGTCCCACCTGGTGGGTTAACCTCACACACTGGGCTCTCACTCACTCACCTAACCAAGGTTTGCACTTTAGCTCAGCACTTAAAGGGATATGCCACAGGCCAGGGAGTTTCACATCCCCAGTACCTATTTACTACAGGCACACACTATTCTAAGGGCTTTACATACCTGAAACAAACTTCACACACCCTAGGGGCCGGGCATTATAAGACCTCTTTTGCAGATGAGGAAACAGAGGCACAGAGAGGACAAGCAACTTGTTGAAGGTCACACAGTAAGAGTAGAGCTGCGTCTGATGCCAAGTACAGGGGCTCCAGAGTCAAAGCTCTTTTGACCACTGTCCAGACAAATTCTGTGTACTTTAAAACATCTCAGCAGTCCTGTACTCTGCTGTTCCTTACCCCAGGTCCACTCCAAAGTGACCATCACCGTCATATTTTTAATCACTGGCTCAGGCATTGGTCTCTGTGGGCATTCGCTCACCCACACATACTCCAGGCTTAGTTGATGAGTTGGCCGCAAGTCCACACTAAGATTGTCAGTGGAGGCTGAGGAGACAGGGGATGGAGTGAGAAGAGCTTTTCTATGGCCCACTGTGGGCAGTGGCAGCGTGTCCCAGCAGACACCTCGCTCCAGGAGTGGCCACTCTAGAGCCTCCCCAGTTTGTACCCTAGCACAGTTACTGCCCACTTCCCAACGTCTGCAGCTGCCTGGTGACTACACTTCTTTACATGGCTGTGCCTGTCTCTGAGGGGATGTCACCAGGTCTCCATCAACAGACAAGAGAAGGAAGCTGTGTCCTGTAGCTACTGACTTGGGCTAGTCCCTTCTGCTATTTTAGCTGTAACCATTATGAAATCAACACCACATGTTGGATCCCTGTACTGAGATACCTAGTATGTCAGTCTTCCTGACCGACAACCAGAAATATCTTCAAGTTTTCTCTCCAGATCCATCGATTATACAGGATAGCTGCAGCTTCTAGAAGGTGATGTGGATACCTGGTTGATAGCATGCACGGGAGTGGGTAGGGAATGTGCTGGCAGTTGGCTGGGGAGATAGGTTGATGGTTAATGGGCTCACCATGTGCTCAGGTTAGCTCTAACTGTCACCTTGACACAGCCCAGACTCATGTGAGAGTGTACAAGTACTCAACCTGAGTTAGCATCCCTGGAACCCAACATAAAGCCAGTCACAGTAGCGTGTATCTGTAATCTCAGTATGTCTGTGGCAAGATGGGGGTGTGTGAGTAGAGACAGGAGGATCTCCTGAAGTTTGTGGGACAGTGTAATGTATGGGACAGCAGTGATACCCTGTTTCAAAACAAGGTGGAAGGCACACATACACACACACACACACACACACACACACACACACACACACACACAGACAGAGAGAGAGAGAGAGAGAGAGAGAGAGAGAGAGAGAGAGAGAGAGAGAGAGAGAGAAAGAGAAACACAGAGAGACAGAGAGAGACACACACAGTGGGACAGATACATATACACAGAGAGACACACTCTGTCTCTCACACATACACACACAGAGAGAGAAACAGAGAGACAGAGACAGAGAGACACACACAGCAAGACACATATGCACATACATATATACAGACAGACAGACAGACAGACAGACAGAAGTAGAGAAAACAAGCTGATGGTCGATGGTCTCACTGCTAACTACAGACATAGCCTTCCATACCTCACCACACCCTCTGCTACCCCTGCAGTTGCTGAGTGTGCGCTTTTCTAGCTGGCCCCATTCCCAGGCCCTTTCCTGGGTACTTGGGTAAGCTGGTCTGTGCCTTGTCAGCAGCCCCCTCTTCCTTCTCTTAACATGTCCACCCACCAAGGTCAGGGGAGCTGCCCCACTGCCCTGGATCCCTTGTGCTTACAGATCAGTTTCCTGTTCTCTGTCACTTGTCTAGGTAGGGGAGGGAGAGGAGAGGAGAGAGTAAAGTTAATGTTCCATCATCAATCGGGTTGGATGATATATCACTCCAGCCTGCTGTTGCTCGGCCCTTACAGTTCAGAAAGCACTTCCTCCAGAGTCTTTTCAAAGCCTTTCAAAGGCTGAGGATCACAGGTTCTAGCCTGTGCAGTGGTGTTTGCTGACTAAAGGCAACGAACTAGGCAGGCATAAAGCCTGACTCTGTATTGAAAAAACATCTTAACTTTCTCTGAAGTTTGCAATCCTGGGGTTTTAACACCTAAACAGCCACGATCCTAATCAATGCATGGGTACTACTGTACCATCTCAGTTAGGCTCCTTGGCAACCCTTGGACCTGTCACATCAGAAGCCCCCAAAACAGTATATAGAGATTCTGTAGAGATAAGTAAGTAGTGTTTTTCTTTGAGAAGCCCCTCACAGGTCCCTCTCTTTCTCTTAACTCTCTCTCTCTCTCTCTCTCTCTCTCTCTCTCACACACACACACATAAAGTTTATATTAAAATATCTTTTTATTAACTTCCAACTCTGCCTCATACTGGCTTATCATGAGATTCTTCTCTGCGGTGAAGTCAAGAACCAGCTTTACCCAAGTAGAGGTCTATAAATTAAGAGCTCTCATTAGGCTATTGGCTGCAAACATGGAACACTCTCTCTCCACCACCACTGCCTGGCAGTCTGGCCATTGGAGGACACTGTGTCACATGGTGCTCAGATCATGGGAAGAAGAGTGCTTTACCTTTCCCATTTGACCCATGTCCAGTTCAGTGAACTGTGATTTTCTCTGAGCTACTTACAATACCCTGGGTGAGTGGTTATTTACAGGAGCATAGATGACTTATAGGGAGCTGCATTACCCAGAAGCCCACCCCAGCAGAGGCAATGACTTACAAAGACTGCACCTCTGGGGCTCCCTGGGTAACTTCGAGATATTTTGGTTAGTAGGAAAGACTCCTCTCCCCAGAAATTGTTACTGTTTGTTTAACCTTGGGGCTGGTCCTTAGGAATTGTTTATATTTTAGGAGGTTCCTGAACCTTGTAAGTTTCCTTTACTTCCTAAAATTTGCATATCAGGTGAGCTAGGGCTTTGGGAGAGCATCACAGCATAGCTTGCTCAGTTTCCCCCATCCCCTGTGCAGTAGATCACTGGACCCTGAAGAAGCTAGAGCACACCTCCATTTTGGGTTTCACATGTGGGCCTCTCACAGAGTTGCAACTAGATAGAAAGGAGAGTTGGTTTTCTGCCATTTCTCCTGGGAGGCACAGGTACAGCAGCAGAAGCAGCAGGAGGAGAAGGAGGAAGAGGAGGAGGAAGAAGAGGAGGAGGAGGAAGAGGAAGGATGTCGATGTCTGGTACCTGCAGCAGTGACCACTCAGAAGTATCAAGGGCAGAGCATGGTGCAAGTGTTCTTACCACCTGGCTCTAATAGTGGAGGTGATTTCCTGCCTATCACCTTAGCAGAGGAACAAGGTTCTTGGCTGTAGCCTTGGGATGTCACTTCCAAGAGTGTGGCTGCTTCCTGACACCATCAGTGCCCCCCATCTCCCTGTGCTTTCCGATGGCTTCTAAACATCTAAGTCTTGAGTTCAATTTCATTCTTCTCAAAGGACTTGCTGAGCCTGGCTTTTGTGTCTCCCATGTGAAGCTGAACACTGATACCAACTGTAAAGCTCAGGCGGTCTGAGGCCGAAGGGCCTTGATGAGCCGACGGCTCACACTGGAGATGCTTTCATGAAGTATTTCAGAGTCCCCCAATGTAAACGGGGTGTCTGCCTTGTGGGCTGACTTCAGAGGGGTCTTAGCATCTGCACTAACTCTAGCACAGTGACCTGGGCCAGCATGAGATAAGAAGACACGGGCTGTGCTGCAGCAGGCTGGGAAAGCACAAAAGGGCCATCAAGAACAGAAATGATTGTTGGTGTTTATTAAAAGGGACTCCTCTGGGGATCCCTGACATATAGAACTCGAAGAACTTAAAGAGATTTTTGTATCAAATGCCTTAAAAAGTGCTCCTTTCCTGGGGCTGTGCTGAGCTTCTAAAAGCAGTCATTTCTTCTCTGCTCAGCTCCTCCCCAAAACACCACCCCCCCAACTCTGCCAAACGATCAGTTTCTCTGTTTCTGTCCTCTGCCATCTTTGACTTTCTGAAGGAAAACAAGTATTTTCTCTGTGCTTTTCTGAGTTAATAAGAATTTCGGTGGCTTTGTTTAGGAAAAAGAAAAAAGAAAGAATCTTGTCAATTATCATTATCACTCAAACAATGCCAGAAAATTAAAAGGAAGCAGAATAAAGAAAAGATTTAGGTCAACACTTTTGTGGGGAAAAGTTTTCCTCATGGGTTTTTTTATTTTAGTGACTTCAGTAGGCAGTCTGTCCTGGAATGAAAGGATTTAATGATAACGAACACATTGTTAAGAATACTCACATTTCCCATTTGCAACCTGAAAGCTAAAACAGTGTTTATGCCAGCCACGAGAAGATGGGAGGGGAGGCCTGTCTATCAATCGGGCTGGAGTAGAAGGGAGGGCAGTGTTTATTCTGCATTTGTCTATGTTGTTGGATGCTTAAACACTCAATGTAGGGCTCAGTAGCAGAACTGTCACAGCATCAAGTGCAGGAGGAGGGGGCTGGGGGCCAGGGGAATAGCCCAGCCGCATCTAGCTTTAGAAGAAGAAACAGAGAAGCGCCCAGAAGCAGCCCAGCTCTCACCAACTCCTCTCTCCCTACCTGCGTGTGTGCATGTGTGCGCATACACACAAACACTCATCTTGTCAGAGAGAGAGAGGAGAGAGGAGAGAGAGAGAGTAGAGAGAGAGAGAGAGAGAGAGAGAGAGAGAGAGACCAAGGGGAGGGTCGTGAGGAGTAGGGTGATTTGTGTATAAGATAACTTTGTTATAGAGGCAAGAGGCTCCAAAATGCTTCAGTCTACTGATGAGGTACTAAGGTATATGTGCAAATATAATCAGTTTTGATTTGACTGACCTTTTCCTTAACTTTGTCCCTGATTTTATTTATGTATTTAGAACCAGGGGCCTCTTGTATCCCAGGCTGGGCTAGAACTCATTGTGTAGTACGGGTAGTAAGGGATGACCTTTGAGCTCGAGGTCCTCCAGCCTCCACTTCTGGGGGCTGGGATTACAGACATGTATGTGGGCCGCATCTGGCTTACGTGTGCCCACTCTACTCCAATGCTGGGGGTTGAATCCAGGGTTTAATTCAAGGTAACCCACAGATATTCTCATGGTGGTGTCCTTGACTTTAAAACACACAGGCCACAGTCTGAGCACTGGGGAGACGGTTCGGTGGATGAAGTGCCTGTTGTGCTAGTGTGAGGCCTGCAGTTCAGATCCTCACCACCCGAATACAAGTAGGGCAGGCACTGTGGCCACCTACAATCCAAGTCTCAGTAGGCAGAGACAAGAGAGCCCCTAAGCCTGCTGTCTAGCTAAACTAGCTGTTGTGCACTCTGACTTCAGTGAGAGACTCAGCCTGGTAAACGAAGTGGTGAGTGATCCAGGAAGATACCTGGCAGCAGCTTCGGCACAGCAGGCACATACATTTGCACTCACACATGTCAACAGGCGCACATACTCAGCCCTACACACACTCAGCAACACACTCAACACTACATACCCAACAACACACACCCAACAATACACATCCAACAACATAGTCAATACCACATATCCCAAAACACACATTCAACGCCACACTTAACACTATACACCCAACATCATACACTCAGCACTATACACCCAATACCACACACTCAACACTCATACCCAACTATACACTCAACACTACACACCCAATAACAAACCCAACAACAGACACTCAACACCACATACTCAACACAGGTACCCAACACATATACCCAATAACATACCCAACACTACACACCAAGCACACAACCCAACCACACACCCAAAAACACACTCAACAATACACACCCAGCGATATACCCAATACCACAGACTCAATACCATACACTCAGCACATATACCCAACAACACACACCCAACACACATACTCAACAACATACACCCAACACCACACACCCAACACTACACTCAATACCACACAACCAACATGCATACCCAACACACACACCACCCATCCACACACTCAACATCACATATCCAACAACATATTCAACAACACACCTAACAACATACACTCAGCATCACATAGACAATGCCACATATGCAACACTACACTCAAATCATACACCCAACACATACCCAACCACACAGTCAACACCATACACCCAAACACTACAGACTAAATACCACACTCAATGCAAACACACATTCAAGAAATAAATATTGTGGATGACAGTTTCACTACACTGTGAATAAAATCATGACCACACAAACAGTATCAACTATGGCTATGTTTCCCATCTGTTTTCAAGTCATTTGCCATCCTGGTAGCTGCACTGTGTAGTATGTATGACAGACCTGCCTGGCCCTCACCCACTTAAGAGCGGGATTTATTACAGGCCACTTTTTAAATGACTCTGGCCCTAATGTAATTGCTTCCTGGCCAAATCAGACTCCATCTCCATTCTACCCAGACCCTCTTGGAACAGATGCTATACCTCCTAGTCCTAAAGATAGTGTGTTTATTCTTTCATATCAATCAATTTAAAATAATATAATTAGGGAAGAAACTCTGCAGAATTCTTCACCGAATGGTAAAAAAAGGAACATCCATAATTTAATACCGTCTTTGTTAATTTCATTTTACTCTGAGGCATTCAATTAAAGTGTCATCCAATAAAGGCTGCTGCAGCAACAGAATCCCAAATCCTATTAAGTGTCAAGGATGTTAAACCTACAAAACTAACAGATTCTTTAGTCTGGAACCATTTAGGTACTTTACGGCGCTGCAGCGAGCCTCCCACCTGAATAGGGTTTTACAGGAAGGGCGGTCTGTAATGTGTAATCATTGAAGCACTTGGAAATAATCGACCCCACAGGGCCCTTCAGCCTCCTTCAGTTTACATTAAATAATTATGGACTCATCATTTTGTTTAAGCTTATGTTTAAAGGCAGCCGATCCGCCAAGTCTATTCTGCTAAGATTAAATATGTTTTAGTTTATGGATTGTGGTTGAGTCCTGTTTCATCTAAATAAATTTCAACCTGCTGGAAACACACTTGCTGATAACGACATACAAAAGACACACTCAGGCCAGTGCTTATGTGTAGGTGCATGTGTGCCAGTCTGCTCAGCTATGTGGAGATAACCATTAGATGAAACAAAACCTACTCCTAGTATATTTATCATTCATAAAAGGGGAAAGCAAACTGCAAAACAGACACGAAAGCTTTTCTTTCAAAGTCAAAGCCAGGAGGCCTTCTCTAAAATACATTACCCTGCTTTTCATGCTTGCATAGTTTCTTTAAGGAAATTCTATTAAGATGCAGACTAACATTAACCACAAAACTCCAGCTTTAGATTAAGTTCCCCTGGGGAAACAAACATTTGCTCATGGGTGAGGAGCACTGGGCACGCCTGTTAGCAAGATGGCGGTCACAATAGTGAGGAAAAGGAGTTTCAGAGCAAACGGAAGGTTTACTTGTCATGACAGGACAGCAAGAGGATACCAATTAAAAAGAAACGAGTACTCCTGTACAAAAAGAAGAAAAGCATGTTGTGAAATGTCAGCTTCTAGATAACAATGCAGACTACTACTATCACTCCCCCACTGTTCCCCACTCAGCAGGGGCCTTATGCTTCTACTGCTTAGAATTAAGGGAAGAAAACTAGACATTTCATAATTGCCAAATATCTTAGCAATATTTCTAAAGACAACCATCTGTAAGAGCCTCTGGTGGTTTGAATAAGGATGACCCCATAGACTCATGGGATTGAATGCTTGGCCCATAGGGAGTGATTAGGAGGTGTGGTCTTGCTGGAGTAAGTGTGGCGTTGGAGGAAGTGTGTCTCTGAGGAGGCAGGCTTTGAGGTTTCCTATGTTCAAGCTAGGCCCAGTGTGACACAGTCTCCCTCTGCTACCAGTATACCAAGATGTAGAACTCTCACTTCCTTCTCCAGCACCATGTCTGCCTACACGCTGCCATGTCCTGACATGATGATAATGGATGAAAACCTTGAAACTGTAAGACAGCCCCAATGAAATGTTTGTCTTTATAAGAGTTGTGAGAGAAAGGGACGGGGAGAGGGGGATGCATGGGAGGGGGTATTGGGAGGAGAGGCAGGGCAGATATTGGGATGTAAAGTAGATTAAAAGAAAGAGTTGTCACGGTCTTGTTGTTTCTTTTTTTTGTTGTTTTTTCTTTTCTTGAGACAGAGTTTCTTCGTGTAGCCATGGCTGTCCTGGAATTCACTCTGTAGACCAGGCTGGCCTCGAACTCAGAAATCCGCCTGCCTCTGCCTCCCAAGTGCTGGGATTAGAGGCATGTGCCACCACTGCCTGGCAATGTTGTTTCTTGACAGCAAATAAAACACCAGGACAGGTCCCTTCACCTAACATTAGCACCCTGACTACTGCACAATCATATGTCTCCATATCATAGTATGACATGGAAAACTGTAAGCTAGCGGGCAGTCAAAATTCTGTGTGATGGGGCTGGGGGATGGTTTCCATTGATAAACTGTGTGTAGGCACAAGGACCTGAATTTAATGTCCCAGAGATAGGGAGATGTCTGGGCCTCAGTGAGCAGCCAGCCTAGGCAAGTCAAACCAGAGAGCTCCACGCTGTGTGAGAGATGCTGTCTCAAAAACTAAGGTGGAGATCAACTGGCAAATAAGCAAACCTTACATCAACCTCTAGCCCCCACAGGCATGTGCACACAAGTACATAGATATACATACATACATACATGCATACACACATATGCACACATGATATGTTTTCAGATCTTTGAATGTCCACTTCAAGTTTGCAGCTAAAAATGACACTGTTAATACAAAAGGACCCAGACAACACAGAGTCATGAGTCCTTCCAGGGCCAGTTCCTGCTGCAACAGAAGGCATGCTGGCTACAGATGTGCAAAGATATGTCTTAGCTCTGACTGCAGTTCAGCCAACGCTTTACATATGATACCTGCTTGACTGTAAAATGACATCCTTATCACCTGCCCTGAATATCTCACAAGATGAAGATCAAACTGGATTAGGTGTGTAAACACTTTGACGGCCATAAAAGCCATATGCAAACATCAGACAGTTTATAAAAAGGCTTAGGGATATCTATTAAGCTGCATACTTATGGGGCAAATTAGTGCATGGACATACAGGTGCAAAGGGTGAGAGAAAAGTCGTCTGAAGTTCAAATTTGTGTTTCGTTCCTTTCTGTTGCGGACTCTCAGTTCACATTTCAAGCACCTGTATCATGACCGAGTACAGCACTCCATTCTCTGCTAAATTAATTACTTTAAATACAAGGTCTCAGTTAGCCTAGACTGGTATCAAACTTGCTATGTGTTATGGATGACCTTGAACTCCTGATCTTCCAGCCTCTATTTCCTGAGTGCTGGGGTTACAGGCATGTACCACCATGTCTGGTTTATGGCATGCTGAGGATAGAGACCGTGGCTTCCTGCACCCTAGGCAAGCACTCAACCAACTGAGCCTTATCCCAAAAGGAGAGTTTACAGGGACACCTTTACCGCTTCCTACCTGTCAATGGGTGAAGAGCAACACCAGACCAGGTGTGCTATGGAACAGGTTTTAGAGGAAACTACCCCCATGACTAGGCCGAGGAAGCAAGGATTAGGATCTGGAAAGGAAACCGGATCCATGGTGGTACCCACAGCTGCCTGTGATACAGGGCTCCAAATGTTACCATGGAGACTTGGAGCAGTTCCCCTACATGGTGGGGTTTGCAAGACGGCAGCCTGACACCTTAGCTTGCTGTATCATCCCTGGAAGGGATTTTCTTTGCAGAGGGATTGAGCGTCTGTTTCCTCGCTTGCTGTAGGCAGTGATTAACACTTCTTTCACACAGTGCCTGCCTGACATTTAACAAGGATGCAGTCACATAAGTGGCCTGTCCCATTTAACTACGGTTTCTATTATATTTTTCAGTATAGACCCATGAGAGAGTCCAAGAAAGTGGACATCAAAAAACTGTTATACAACAGTGTGGCCTGACTTGGAGAATTCTGTTTGATCTGGAAAAACCAAGTAAGACTAGAACCCTGTACAAGTTGTTTAGACAGAAACAGAGGGTTTAGATTATCCATGCCTGAAGCTGGTAGAATATCATTTCTATGTGCAATTGGAATGAAGAACGTGAGCACTGTCTTATAAAAAGCCAATGTCCCCACGGTGTCCCCAGAATCTCAGTGTATGCATCCATTGTCCTTTGGAAACTGAAAACAAATTATTGATGTACAACTTCTGCCAATATTCCTCCAGAGCAATCCTGGATTTACTGTCTCACTCATGTATTCATTCAACAAACACCTATAGAACACACGCTACATATGCATCATTTATGTTTGTGTTCCAAGAGCCTGAGTCTCAGCCTGATGCACAAACAGGTATTGAATTAAGGAAGAATATTACCCACACAGGGTAGACAGCACTATTATGAGAAATAATAAAAGAGAAAGAATGGCTCTGCCTTGCCTAGGAGTCTGGAGAAGTTGCTCACCAGCTGAGAGGCAAAGTTTTCAACACAACTAGTAACATTTGATTAAAGCCTTTAACCCAATTTTTTCTCACCAAAGCGTTCTGTTAGAGTGGAAGGACACGTCCTATCCTGGTCTCCTCTATTCGATGACGATCCCATCAAAGGCACGCCTGGAGCCGCTGCATGACCCCATGACTAAGCAGAGGACAGAAAGTAAAGGACAGAACCTGCTAAGCAATAAAGTTCCAGAAGCTTCCAAAGTCCACACACACTCACCATGTGACACTGAACCAAGCTTCTTCTTTGGGAAGTTCACCCACCCACACACTCAGGTGAGTCTTGCTCTCTGCCCAGAGTGTGTCTTTCTACTTTTTAATAAAGTCCAAACTCTGCTCCACACCAGCACTTCGTGTCATCCTTTTTATAAGTGTTAAAGCCAAGGGCTTGGCTTTACCTGAGTCAATGACCTTAGATGACTAAGGGCACTCTCGGGCTACAGTGGGTGACAGCACGGCACTGTGCCTCTGTCCCTGACATCACCATGGACTTCATAAAGATGATATTCATAAAATATCATCTGTGACTGGGACAGCAAGTTGGGAGCAACAGAAGACCCAGTTGCATAGTGACAGGAGGAAAACCAAATATATTAATCAAATAATCCAGTCTGGCTAGATTAGCTGTCACTTCTCCAGCTCAGGGACTACAGGAACACGCCACTGTGCCGAGCATCCCACCCAGGTTCTGGGATTTTGAGCTGTGATCATCATCCCTGTATGACAGGCACTTATTTCACTGAATCATCTCTCCGGCCCATAAGAAAGATGTTTTGTAATCACATGAGGCAGAGTCTATCTATACTTTGCTGGGTACCAGGATGGAAACCTGTGGCTGGAGGAAGTCTGGTCTTTGGTGAGAATTGTATGAGACATAACGGAACAACTCAGCGCACTGACTATACCCAGTTGGATGCTCTGCACGAGGCTACTGAAGATTGGCATCTTCCAGGAGGTTTGGATAGGAAAGCAAAGCCAATCTCAGTCGCTTTCAGTCCTGAGTACGGGAGTGCCACTCATCCCAAACACAGTCCCCAGCAGGCATCTGCACTCCAGGTTCCCAAGCAGCTAGGGTGAACAGAGAGGACAGCAACCCACACAGCTATGCTCTGGGCTCTGACTATTAACCACGGCTGCTGCTAAGGGAACTTCAGGCCAGCAGGCCAGTGACCCTGGCTGCTCTTCCCCTCCTCTCCAGCTGAGTGGCTGCTGGAGAGTTAAAGTCCTAATGCTCCACGCACCTCCCCTCACCCTTCAGCCTCATTTTCTCCCTGTTGGGAATCATACCTTAAAAATAGTATATGCAGAGAGGACCAGGAAGCCATGTGTATGCACATGGATAAGGCAGGCTTCCACAGTATCTGACCTGACATTTCTCCTCAGGCTGATCCTTGGTAAAAAGGAGATCCATAGGGCAAAACAAAATGAGAAGCCAAGCTTGGCTGAAAGTGGAATTTCATTTGTAGTTTATCAGATTGCTATTGACAAACGTTCAAATGTCCACTTTAACAACAGATCATAGACATGAAGAAAGAAGGACATTTGGTCCATTAAAAGTAGTGAGGGAGCTCAGGAGAGGGCTAGGAGCAAACATAAGGGCCTGGGTATGAATCTACAGAACCCTGTAAAAAGTCAGACATGACCACACATGTGCATATAACTTTCTGTGTGTGTGTGTGTGTGTGTGTGTGTGTGTGTGTGTGTGTGTGTGAGTGAGTGAGTGTGGGGTGGTTATATGGGTGTGGGGTGGAGACAAGAGGATTGCTGGGACTTGCTGGATGCCAGCCTAGCTTCCCTCAGGGAAGGAGTCGAGGGAATAGAGTGGAGAGTGACTTCCATGTATATACATGGGTGATCCTATACATGTGTACATACAAGCCACACATACACCACATGAACAAACACACAAATAATAGAAACCATCCCTGAAAAAGACCTAATAGGAGATTAACTAGCCAACAACTTTGAAGTATTATTTTTAAAATGTTTAAAGAACTGCAAAGGTGAGGAGAGATGGTTCAGAGGGTAAAGGCGCCTTTACCAAGTCTGACAACCTGAGTTCTAATCCTGAGACCCATAAGGTGGAAGGAAAGAACAGCTGTCCTATGACCCCTCCACACATTGAACGCACACATGCACACATGTATACAAAGAGAGAGAGAGAGACAAACACACATAGCACACACACATGGGCACACACAGAGACATACATACACAGACAGAGACAAACATACTTGCAGACACACACACACACACAGACACATACACATAGACAAACAAAGACAGAGACACAGACATACACAAAGATACACACTACACACACAGACACACACACATCACACACAGTCACATACTACACACATACACACTCCCCCCCACACACACCCCACATACATACCACACACACACAGATACATACACAGATAGAGACATACATACATACACACACCATGCATATAAATAGACACAGACACACAGAAACATACTTGCAGACTCACATACACCAGACATACACAAAGATACACACTACACACACACATCACACACAGATACACCACACACATAGCACACACTAAATGAGTGGAGAGTGTTAGACTGCCAAGAAAAGAATCTCTGAACCATTTTAAAGATCAATAGAAACGGAAAATCTAAATATAAAACAAAAAGGGGAAGTGTGGAGTTGGAAAGTATAATGGCTTAGTCAGAAAACTCACCAGACAAACAAAAGACGCAGGCAGAAAAAAGGTCAATAAACAAAGGATGTAAGGAGACTACTGAATTTCATAAAAGAAAGAACAATAAGGGAAGCGAAGGTAGTGTAAGAAACCCCTGGGGGGTGTCTGCGGCAGGAAACATGGATTAAGGAGAGGTGCACCTAAACAAACCATACCCGAAGTACACACAGCCCAGCAGCAGAGAATTTTGCAAACAAGAAGTCACATGTAAGACATCATGCCCAAGAGATCCTCAATGACATTATCAGTAGATTTCTCCTTAGAAATTTACAAATTGGGCTGGATCAGCAGGGAAGGACAGGAAGCGGGGATGGGAGGGATGAGGGAAGGGTTAGCAGGAAGTTGGAGGGAGGGAGACAGATATGATCAAAATCCAAAATATGCTGTATACATGTATGAAAAGCTGAGTGCATAAATACATAATAGTTAAAAACGATCTGAAGGTAATGGCTATGCTGATTCAGAGAGCAAAAGTAAAACAAGCCTGTAACTAAGAACCCACATATGCAGAGTGTGTGATGGACAGTCTTCCTATTCCAAAGGGAAGTCTAAAAAGAGCTGTTATATCCTTGCTACCTTTAATCCCAGCACTCGGAGGCAGAGGCAGGGGGACCTCTGTGAGCTCGAGACCAGCATGGTCTACAGAGTGAGTTCCAGAAGAGCCAGGGCTACACAGAGAAACCCTGTCTCTGCAAAGGGGAACTCATAGAGATTATAGAAGCTGTTACTACTGACAAGTCAGTCTGTGGCTTTCCTCATTTTCTCTATGGGATTTAAGATACTGATGAGTTTATTTGTTCGTTGATTGACCGATGGATGGACTGTGTGGTATATGTATGTGTGCGTGTGCAATGTCATCCATGTGGAAATCAGAGGACAACTTTCAGAACTTGCTTCTCTTCTTCCCCTGTATGAGTTTTGGGTCTCAAACTCATATCCTTGGGCCTTGAAACTTGGCAGCAAGTGCCTTTACCTGATGAGCCATCTTACTGTCCTTCTTAGAAGGGGAATCAAAATACCTATGGAAGGAGATACAGAGACAAAGTATGGAGCAGAGAGTGAAGGAAAGGCCATTTAGAGACTGCCCCAACATGGGGACCCATCCCATATACAGTTACCAAACCCAGACACTATTGTGGGCGCCAACAGGTGCTTGCTGACAGGAGCCTGATACAGCTGTCTCCTGAGAGACTCTGCCAGTGCCTGACAAATACAGAAGTGGATGTTCGCAGCCAACCAATGGACATTGCACAGGGTCCCCAATGGAGGAGCTAGAGAAAGGACCCAAGGAACTGAAGGGGTTTGCAGCCCCATAGGAGGAAAAACAATATGAACCAACCAGTACCCCCAGAGCTCCCAGGAACTAAACCACCAACCAGAGTACACATGGAGGGACCCATGGCTCCAGCTGCATATGTAGCAGAGGATGGCCTGGTCAGACATCAATGAGAGGAGAGACCCTTGGTCCTGTGAAGGCTCAATGCCCCAGTGTAGGGGAATGCCAGGTCAGGGACACAGGAGTGGGACAGTTGGTAAGCAGGGGGAGGGGGAATGGGATAGGGGATTTTCGGAGGGGAAATGAGCAAAGGGGATAACATATGAAATGTAAATTTAAAAAAACTAATAAAAAATAACAAAATAAAAGTACTTATTAATCTAAAAGCTACTATTATAAGTTTGGTTTTATGAACTCCATATTTTGTTGTCTAAAACATTTAAGAGGTTAATACATTATTTAAAATCATTAGTTTATGGTTTTGGAGACACAATGTTTAAGGACATGATTTTTGCAACTGAGAAGACCATGGGCAGAAATGCACAGGATCAGGATTAGTTTTTGTTTGATTGGTTTTATTTATTTATTTTTTGGTTTTTTTTTTTTTTGTATGTTGCTGGTATTTAAAATGCTATAAATCCAAATTAGAGAGTGTAACCTTAGGATATTAACTAATTCCCATGGTAACTATGAAGAAAACAATTGTAGCATGCAAACAGAAGGAAATGAGGAAATTTAAATATTTTACCATATAACCCGACTAAATGTAAAAAGCAGTAATATAGGAAAGGAGGCACAGAGAATGTTGTAACACAGGCTGGAAAGATGGGTCAGTCAGAAAAGTGCCTACTTGGCAAGCATGAGGACCTGGGTTCGAAACCCTTGGACCCATATTCAAAAAGCCAGGCTTGCAGCAACAAATATGTTACTGTTTGTGTAGCTCATATAGACGCCAAAGAGCAGCACAGGAGAGACTGCTCCATCAATCAGCCTTCAACAGGAAGGACATGATACCAGATGGACAACACTTGAGGATACTGCGAAAGCTGATAGGGACAGGAAGATGGCAGGAGCCATCCATCCATATGAGGTCCGGAGGAGAGTTAAAACCATGGAGACAGAGGGTAGTAAGTGCTGGCCAATGGTCTGGGAAAACCTAGAATTTGGGGGTGGAGCTAATCTGCTTAATAAATTTACAGGTTCAAGATGACAACCACTCTGGCAGTGGTTGTGTGATAATACAGATCACCAGTGGCGCTAAAGTACATTTAACAACAGTGAAGACAGCTACAGAGGCAACCCAATGGCAAGGCTGCAAATGTGAGAACCCAGGTTGGATCCCTCAGCGCCATATCACAAGTTAGGTATGGCTATGTACATGCTTGCAACCTTACTGGTACAGGGGTGGAGGACAGGGACATGCTGGCTGCAAGTCTAGCCAAGGGGCCTACAAGCTCTGGGCTCAGGAATAGCAGAGAGTGGAAGAGCAGAACATGTGACATGCCTCTCTGGATTTCTCATGCATGCACACATACATAATACATACATCATACATCTACCATCACAAGCACACACACATCATAAACACAATATAAAAATATGTAAAAGGGAGTTAATAAATTTTATACTGTATGTATTTTAACATACTTAAGAAAGAAAGAAAGAAAGAAAGAAAGAAAGAAAGAAAGAAAGAAAGAAAGAAAGAAAGAAAGAAAGAAAGAAAGAAGAAATTTTAGGTCTTTCCAGAAAACTTGGGAACAGACAAATGTTGAAAAATAATCAAGCAAAGACATCAGTTTCTGAGGAGTTAAATCATACCACTTTCTCTGATGAATGGCTTAAAAACCCAAATCCATCGTATGAAGCGGAGATAAATCCATAAATGGCAGTTTCTGTAATCAACTCCCAGGCAGGGTAAAGCATCTGAGACCCCAAGAGGCCAACCTGTCACAGATGCGGGTGACAGAGGAGGTAAGTGCATTAGGACAGAAGCTTCAGTTCTCTACCCTTTCCTGGGTTTGCTTAGTACAGCGTTGGCCTTGCAAACATAAGGACCCAAGTTCAACGCCTAGAACACACAACTGGATGTGGTAGACCTTGTGTGTCCCAGCATTGGGAAGGACCCCCAAAAGGAGGGTCTCTGGGGCTAACTGGCCAGCCAGTCTAGCTACTTGGAGATTGTAGGCGGTCTCAGCCTGTCTCAAAAAGGTAAGGTGGAGCTTGCTACATAAGACTGGAGACCTGAGTTCAATCCCCATCACCCACATAAAGCAGGAGAGATCCAGCTCCACAGATGTTCTCTGGCATTCACATGTGTGCTATGCAAGATGTCCACACACTAATAATAATAAATTAAAGATGGTTAAGCAGGTGGTTGGTACCTGAGGAATGACAGCTGAGGTTGACCTCTGGTCCTCATGTGAATGTATGCACACATAGCTGTCCAAGGGGAAACTGTCCTTGATGTGTCTATTACTAACATGTCCCCAGACATAGGAGAGGCAGAGTTATTGCCTAACATTCCACTGACCACAAACACATGAATGGACACAGCTGAGAGTAACAAGGGCATCAGGTAAACAGAGATGGGCAGGAGCGAATGCTTAGCGTGAATAAATGGGTGCATGGGTTGGAGACTGCAGAGCTGAAGATGGTGGTTGAGCATCTTACCAACCCCACTCAACAGAATAGAGCAAGTCAAGCTGGTGCTTCCAGCCTCAGCAGTAATGAAAAGCAACACCCACAGACATATCCACCCCTTGAAGCAAACAGCATTCTGAGTGGAAAGGAGTCTACAAATGACTGAACCGTCAACTGAGCAAAGCAAGAGAGGAAGGGCAGTCTGCAGCAGCCAGGCCCAGGGTGTCAGAAATATAAAGCGCTTGGCAACATATCCCTTAGCAGTTGCTCAGTGGTGACCATAAACACATATGAACCTGTCACATAGCAGTGTGGAAGTTCTGCTGCTGTGTGGGAATGTGTATGCAGTTTACTTCAGGAAGGGCACCTGAGTTTCCCCAATTGTAAGATGCACGCCTGTGAGATCTAGTCAAGCCTTTAGATTACATGTGTGATCCTTCCTTATTCCCGGGGATTGTAGGATGGCCATGAGGACAAAGGGAGCAGAGTACATGAACAGGGTTTTCTGACTGCTCAGGAATATGACACAAACACCAGACTTATCTCCAGGATCAGCTTCAGAGAGGCTGAACTTTAATCAGGGTGAATCAAGGGCTATATAGTTTGGGGAAAGGAGGTAGGGGTTTTTAGGGTGAGTGTAGCCCTTGTATCATTGGCTACAGCTTAGGGTACTGATAACACCTCGTTTGCATGGAGAGGAATTCTAGGAATTCCAGGTGTTTGCTGGACAGGTTCTTATCAGGAGAAAGCAAGCTGAACCTGGAACCTCACCAGGGCTCCATGCCATTCTGCAGGTAGAGGATGAGGGTTTTGAGTTCCCCAGACAAGGTCAGAGAAAGAGAAGCCCTGCTGGTGAAGGGAGTCCTCTGTTTTGCACTAAGCTCAAGAGAGCTGTCTGGACAATGGTAGACTTTGCCCTTAATTAGCAGGGCCCAACCACATGCTGTGTAGAACTCAGCAGCAGCACCAGCGGGGCCAGAACTTCTCTATCTAATGGAGTTCTGTGAGGTTACAGATCCAAGCCCCTTAAGATTTAATTCCAGTATGACGATGTATCATTTCCTTTTTTTTTTTTTTAAATAGTTCTTTGAGGATTTCATTACAACATCATATTCACCTCCCCTTTCCTACCCTATCAACTTCGTATCCTTTTATTGTTCTGCTTTTTATAAATGCTTCAAAATCAACTAGCGCTATCCAAATGGTCTTGGATGTGTGGTTTTCTGCTGGATAGGGGTTGACTCACGGGAGCTATACTTAGAGACAGTGCTATCCGGGCAGCTAATAATTGCTAGTAACTCCAGGCTTCTGGTGGGATAGCAGACCCAGCTGCTCTGTCCGTGCTGGGGTTTGCTCTGGCTTGAGCTTGCTGAGGTGTTGTGTGTTCCGCTTCAGCCATTGTGAGTTCGTTTGTGCAGCTGTTGTGCTGTGCCCAGAAGACAGTTTCCTTGTGGTCATACAGTGCCTCTGGCTCTCAGGCTCTTTCCATGACATCTTCTGAAATGATCCTTGAGCCCTAAGGAGGGTGTGGCACAGGGTATGTGTTCCTTTTAGGGCTGAGAATTCTCCAGTCTCCCATTCTCTGCACCTCAGCCACTTGGTGGTCTCTGTGCTAACCATCATTTCCCGCAAACTGAAGCTTCTCAGGTGAGGGACGAGGGACGCATTCATCTATGGATAATACATTATTTTATCCACATGCAAAGTTTCCTGGGTGTATGCTTTATAGTAATGTTCCTGAGTGTAGGGACCTAGGCTCTCTGCCCAGGGCAAATCCACGTGGTAGAATTAGACAGATAGCAGCAGCTTTGGAAGTCATTGAGTATGGACCTACTTTGGACTCGACTTCTCGTTTCCCTGGTAACATTCTAAAGGGAAACATTAGCTTTGGTCTTCTTTAGGATTTAAAACACCATGTAAAAAGGTAGAGGTGCCAGGGCTTTGTTGAGGCCTATTAAGGGAAAGTTATTTCCTTCTAATCATAAGAATGGAATCTGAGCTCTCCCTCTGGCCCTAGGGGAAGACCTGACATTCTGATGTGCTCTGAAGATCAGAACATTACATTCTACTCCTATAAGAATTAACCCAGCTGGGCCTGTCAGTCAAGCTGGTCAGAGACCACCCCTGAAGAAGGCTGATTCACCTGAAGACATGCTAAGGAGTTGGGAGGAATAATTATCCCTCTAATGAGATAATGTCCTTTCACATCCCAGATGCCCCTCTCCTGACACAGTCACTTACAGATCTCCCCTGCTAAGCCTGGCTGCTTTTTTGAGCTCTAACTGGAAAAAGAATCCACTGTTTTCCTTTTCTTCTTCCCATGTTCTTTTCATGGACTTTATAGGGCATGAGTTTCTCTTCTCATTCTCCCTCCTCCCCTGCCAGGATGTTCAGCCTGCATTTCTCTCAAACTCTAACAAAATGGTCCTTGCTTCTGCGTCTGTTCTAACTTCCTTTATTAATGAGGTGAAGATCACATGAAAGGGAACCCCGATTTTCCCTGCTAACACATGCTCTCATATATTCCCCAAAGCAAGAGCTTTTGGTTGAAACTTAGGCAATAGATGTTTGCTCCTATGTTCATCGCTATTTAAAAGAGAATAGAATGTGGCACTTGTGAATGAGAGTGGATAATATGCTATTCATCCACGTGCAAAGTTTGCTGTCATGTTTTACAGTAATGTTCCTGAGTGTGGGGACCTGGGCTCTCTGCTTTTTATAGGGCAAATCAATGTGGAAGAGTTCTCTGGAAAGAAGCTGTGTCTGCAAAGGCTGATTGGCTGCCAGGGTGATGAAGATTGGGGGGTGGATAGGGTAGGAGTATGGGAGGGGAGAGGCAGGAGGAGTTGGAATGTTGCAGGTCCAGAGACTAATTACAATTTACCTTAGACTATTGTTAGCCACCTAGATAGCCATTCCTTGCCCATATCTGTGTTGGAGTTAACATACTGTGACAAGCAGATACAAATCCTTTGGATTGTACTAATTTAGCAGATGACTACCTTCCATCAGTCCAGAAGCTAATGATGTCATCAGATGCTGAGATTGGTTTTTTGGTTTTTTTTTTTGTGACAACTGTCTCTGCTTCTACCAATACAGTTTTAAAAATCTTGATTTATAAGTACTTTTGTTGTTACCATAAAAAATTCATTAAATTGCTCCTGCATTAGAACCTGGAATTTGGGGTAA
The DNA here is from genome assembly GCA_036184795.1 of Tokudaia tokunoshimensis. Taxonomy (NCBI): domain Eukaryota; kingdom Metazoa; phylum Chordata; class Mammalia; order Rodentia; family Muridae; genus Tokudaia; species Tokudaia tokunoshimensis. Next base: position 31,783,284 of record BTHU01000006.1, on the reverse strand, counting down.
CCTAAATCTATGTTCCTGGCTCCTCCATGGCCAATTATATTGGGCTCCGACGAACTCTTATTCCCTGTGAGGGGGAAACTTGTGTTTTTGTGTTGACAAATTCAAAGCCTGATTGTTAAATTATTATTAAAATAGTAAATGCAAAAAAAAAAAAAGAATAAATAAATGGGACAAGAATAAGTATAGCCAGGGCTGGAGAGACAGCCCAGCACTGGCTGGGTTAGCAAACAGGGATTCCACAGGCCTGTTTTCAGGGGCCTAGCAGCTGCTTATGTCATCACCCGCCACAGCCAGGTGCCCTAGGTATGTGCTGTGCATGAAAGAGCCCCCAGCCACCCCAGACATCTCTCTGCCCTAGTGTCTCTCTCCTCCTCCTTTCTGTTTCTCTCTCTGCCTTCTCTCATGTATCTCTCCCTCCCTTTCTCCCTGTTTATCTGTCTACCTCTATCCCTCCCTATGTCTGCACTCAAGAGACACCTTTCACTCTCCCCTCCCCCAATAAGCGTCTTACACTAGATCTGTTGCATGTCATAATTTCTCAGTGGTATGCTTTGGCACAGTCCCACCATAGATACCCCCTACCTCAACCCCACCCGGGCACTTTGTCTTGTTAGGTTGTTCTTCCAGGGGAACTGGATTCGGTCCCCAGCACTCCATGGCAGTTCATAACTGTCTGCAATTCCTGTTCCAGAGGATCCCACACCCTCTTCTGACCTCTGCTGGTACTGCATGTGTGTGGTGCCAGACGTACATGCAAGCCAAACACCCACACACATAAAACAAAATGAAATAAAATAAAATGAACAATCAGACTGGACTCTGGAGCCTGTAGTGACACTCTGCTTACAGTCTTACTTGCTGAAGACCTCAGAGAAATCAAGGTACTTTTAGGTTCTATGGGGGTGACCCTGTAACTAACTATCCTGACGGGCAAGAAGATATTCACTCATGCCCCTCCCTTGGGCTATCAGACTACTGAGGCAATGCATCCCAAGGAATTGGCATCCCCACCCCACACCGCAGGAATCTCATGCAGGGAGAGAAAAAACAGGCTAAAGCCTAGTGCTGACCAGAGCACTAACTCCCAAGGAAGAGACCGCATACAATTCTGGCAGCTTGTCATAGTGCCTTTCAGGAAAGACTGGAGTCCAGGTAATGAAGGGCAGGACCACCACTAGGCCTTGACGGATCAGCTATACACCACCCTGGCCTAAGCCTCATGGTAGCATCTGGAAGACTGACCAGAGGGAGTTTAGGTATCATTGGAATTCTCTGAACTGCCCCCCACTGCCTTTTTTCATTATTTGTATATTTAATTGCCTAAGGACCAGTGACCTATGAGGGCTGCCAGAATCCAGGCTCTGAACCCTAATAACTCCAGCAATAGCCCACATGGACCCACACATTAGAGGTGTGAGGCCTGAGAATATAAATGTCTGACTCAAAGCAAACATTCAAAAACTGGCCTCTTCTTGCTTTTGTGGGGGTGTCACTGTATGGAAATGTCCCAGAAGAATAAAAATTGAGCCTCTGCCCTGTGTGAGCTGAGGATACAGCTTAGTCATGGGACACATGTCTAGAGTGTGCAAGGCCCTGTGCTCTATCTCAAGCTAAAACAAAATAATCTCCAACCCCATCATTCTGGTTTCCTTCTAGAGGATTTCAGAGTTTCTTGGGACAACATATCAAGATCAAAGGCTGAGGAGCACAGACATGGGAATCAGGCTGCCCCATCCAGCTCTTCTAAACATGTGTGTCTAACAGCTGCCTGCTTGGGCTTCTTGGTTATAAAGAGAGCAGAGGCGGACTCTGGAGGCGTTTGGGAACATGGTGCACGTAAAGTATTTGGACCTGAGCAGTGGTACGTGTTAGGTATTAATAATTTTGCTTTGTGTCAGATCAAATAAGCAACTGCAATGTTAAAAGGATGGAAGATCAGACTGAGAAATGGCTGGGTGTGGTGGTGCATGTCTGCAGTACCACCACCTGGGAGGCTGAGGCAGGGGGATAGCCACAAGTGACAGAGGAAAAGGGGAGAAGGAGGAGAGAGAGAGGGTGAGAAGAAAAATGACAGATTATACTCCAGTACAATTACCAAAGTGTAAATAATTGTCCTGGAGTATAGTCTATCCTCTGGAGTCTATCCCCCATGGAGTCAGTCAAGCTTGTTTTTAAGTAGGTTATATTTGGTCTGCTCTTCCCCAAGAAACAGCCCCTCCCTACCCGGCCCCCAGGCCTGTGCACATAGGTCAGTCATATAGTGTCCATGTGCTACCCACTTCCCTTCCTCTCGGGCATATAGACACCACCACCCTTTCCTCTCCTTGAAAGTAGATCTCCGGGGTGGCCTTTTCTACCCACATTCAGCTTCTCCACTTCCTGCCTCTCCTGTACTCACATGAGCTGCCCTGCTGAGAGCACTCAGAGACACCAAGGCTACTGATTCTCCTTTGTGGCCTGCAGATAGGGCCACTTTGCAGTGTACTGCAGAGGGATAGGAGCCTGCTCTGCAGAATTAAAAATCACTCATTTGTATCCGTGTGTGTGTGTGTGTGTGTGTGTGTGTGTGTGTGTGTGTATGTGTGTTGCTCACAGAGCATATGCAGAAGTTACAGGAAGATGTCCAGTGTCCAACTCTACTCGTTTCCACTTTATTTCCTTAAGACAAATATTAGATCCCAAACCAGAGGCTGCCCAGGTCCCATCAACAGTGGGGCTCCCCTCACATCTCATAGCTGACTCTATATACAGGCACTAGGCTGATGGACTCCATACTATCAGGGGCTAGTAGCGGCACACACCGTGTATGATGGATACACATTAACTAAACAGGCACCCTCTTCCAACTGCCCTACAGCTTTAATATCACATACTCCTGACAGGGAAGACTCCTATCACTGCCATGCAGGGAGTCAGAGTCTGACTATAGAGCATCTAGTGTGAGATGCTCATCAACTACATAGTAAGGACCCTCCTGTTCCCCTGAAGTCTATGAGGAATCCCCACTCCAACAAGAGTACATAGTGTGATAGTCTCGAAAGAAAGAAAGCATTATAGCTTCAGAGAGCTCGCCCGAGATGCCATTCTTATCTCATGGGATAAGCAATAAGGTAATACAGTTTTCAATTAACGATGATGGAATCATTTTCTAGAAATCAAAGAACCTTTTGGGATGTGAATTTCAAAAGTGCTCTGAGAAAAGCAGACAGTAGTTTGTTTACTTAATATCAGCCAACACAGATGAAACATGTGACCATATATAGGGAGTGATGTCCTCTATACATCAAGATTGGACTTTGTTACGTTATCCAAGCTGCTACTCTGTCACCAGCTTGTCTGGGAGGCACTAGATGTCCTGGAGAGACATTGGGCCTCTCCCTTTGGCTATCAGATTATTGAAATAATGGACTTGGAACTGGAATTTCCCTGTGAAGAAGGTTGAAACCGAGTGTGAATCAGAGGATGAACCTGAAAAGAGACTTAGGCATCCTTGGAGCACCTTGCAGGAGAGACTGGAGCCAAGACAAGGATGGGCCAGGGATGGGCAGGACCACATCTCTACCGAGACAGCCAAGTCAAAAACAGCCAAGGCCCTCTATTAAACCTGAACCTTATGCCAGACCTGCAGGACAGACTTGGTGTCAAGACTTTCTCCTCTTTCCAGTGTGGGCATGTTGAATACATTTCCTGGTTCTACTTTTTACCATATTTTGACTCTTTAATTGGCCTTCCCAAGGGCGGGTGGCTGAGTCTGGTTTGGAAGGGCTGCCAGGGCAGAGACTCTGACCCGTAAGTTTGGCAATCAAACTTCCATTGTAAAGTCTGCCCATTACTGAATGTTCTGGCCAAGCAGACAGGAATGCTATCTGATGGGAAAATGCCATTTTTAAAGGTAAACAATATTCTTAGTAGAAGCATGTCCTAACAAAGCAAGTGGTGTTCTGCACACAGGGATGTGAGAGTGGGTCTGATTCTGGAGGACACAGAGAAGAGACTCACTGCCATTAAATACCACCCCCTTTACCCAATAATACTTAATAATGTCACTCATATGCTCCTGAAATGAAGCTCACAGGTAAAACAAGCAGTCTTTACTATGCAATACTCTTAACAGGATATAAAGGAGAAATAAAAGAAAGCAATTTGTAATGACTCTGCACTTCCATATGTAAATTCCTAGCTGACTACACTGGAAGCATAATGAAGTTGTCAGAGACTCGAACCATCTTATAATAAATATGCCTGGATGTGGAAATAAGAGAAGATTAAAAGCCATTTTCCGCGCAAGTCGGGGAGACGAAAGAGCAAGGTGTGGGTAGATGATGCTGGCACGGAAGGTGGGTTAGAAGAGAAGGGTAGACGCCGGCACAGAAGGTGGGTTAGAAGAGAAGGGTAGACGCCGGCACGGAAGGTGGGTTAGAAGAGAAGGGTAGACGCCGGCACGGAAGGTGGGTTAGAAGAGAAGGGTAGACGCCGGCACGGAAGGTGGGTTAGAAGAGAAGGGTAGACGCCGGCACGGAAGGTGGGTTAGAAGAGAAAGAAGAGGCCATCACTGTGCACGGAGGCACAGACGAGTCTGGCAAGCATAACACTGAGCAAAAGAAGCCACAAACACAGAACGCTGTCTTCGTGACAGCATATGTATGAGACGTTCCCAAGCCAGAATGACAGTCATCCTTGGGGACAGTGATGGGATGGTGAATGGCCCTCACAACTTGATCTAGGTGACATCTCCATACGCGTGTACATTAAGCAGTTTATTGACTCTGGGTATTCAAATGATAGAATGTTATGTATTGATTAAAAGGCACAGACATGATAAGGCTGGAGAGAAGGTTCTAAGGTTAAGCACACTTACTTAGGACCTGGGTTTGGTTCCCAGCACACACACTGGCCCACAATCAACTGCCTATGACTCCAGATCCAGCAGGTCTGGTGCCTGTGGCCTTCAAGGGCACCTATATTCACATCTTAAAAATAAAGGAATCTACTTAAAAAATGATAATGATAAGGGTTTGGAGAAATGGTTCAGTGGACAGAGCATTGGCCTAGAATAAACGAAACCTTGAGTTCCACCCCAAGCACATATAAACCAGGCTTTGTGGTAGACACTGTAATCCTGGCTCTCGGGCAGTGGGGAAGGAGGATCAAGAGTTCAAGATCATCCTTGATGATATAGTAAGTTCAACCAGGGATCCATGAGCCCTTGTATAGAACAACAGCAAAAACCCACAATGATAAAGTTTACTCATTAGCATACTTTTAAAATAATTATATTTTTAAAAGATTCAAAGAAAGGAACTATTTTACATTTTAAAAAAATCTCTTTAATGTTTGCCTTAATAGAGGACAGCTGGATTCTCATATCTGTGTCTGAACTCAATTTATATATTAAAATACATATTATGAATGACTCTTTTATTTCATTTTTGTACCAAAGCTAGGGCATTTTGCTGATTTTTAAAGAATGTGTGTGTAGGCTGGCTATTTTAGTCTATGAATTGCATTACAGGAGAATAAAGAGGCCACGGGTAAATACTTGTGCAAAAAGGGGGTATTGTGTCTGGCAGGACTTGGTACCAGGTTTAGATCATCTTTTGAAGCCTTAAATCATCCTTTAGCATATCACTCTCCCTCAACAGTGGGGCATAAGAGTAACAGTAACTACTCCCACCAGAAAGATATCACATCTCCTGGAATGTCCCACTCATGTGGGCTCCTGACAAGGAAGGAAAAAGAATATTCAAATCATTATTAAATTAGTTAGATTCTGGAACTGGGGAGATGGTTCAGTGTGTCCACACTAGCATGGAGACTTGGGTTTAGAGCTCCAGCACCCATTTAAACAGCAACTGTATTACAGGGGAGGCTGAGACAGGAATATCCCTGGAGTTCCTGGCCCAGCTCAGCCTAGTGAAACACTTATATAAGGCAGAGAGTAACTGAGGAAGAATTCCCCATAATAACCTCTGTTCTCTCTATACACAAGCATGGTGTACATGTTTGTGTGCACAGGCACATTCACACACATGCACAAAATTTTTTACAGTTTGATTACATGATCTTCTCTCAAGGGTTCAGGGTCATCCACAAAGCCTCAGACCAGGATGAAAGTTTCTTTCTTGAAAATTCTCAGAACTGTGGATTCTTCCTAGGGTTAAGGACAAGTAGAGGATGAAGGGACAAAAGGGAAACTGCCTCAGAGGTACTGGTAGCTCATGACTAGGAGGGACAAAGATGTGAGAGCATTTGGAAAAGTTCATCAAATGCCCACTAGTGTTGATATACTTCATTGTGACCAGCTGTCATGCAGAGAAAAGTAAAGAGTAATTGACTTCCAATGACGTGAATGTCCCATATTTAGGAATGAAGTGTGCTGATGTAAGCAAATAGCTGTGAGATGCATATAAGGCCCAGGTGAGCTGGGGAAAGAGGCAGGGGCAGGGGTGGGCAGATGGGTGCTGAATGAACACAATGCCATGTGGAGTGTAGAACAGAGGTGGGATGCATAAAGCCCCTATGTTAACAATTATTTCAGCCCTTTGATTTCTGCCTTAGAACGTTCAGAATAAGATGCTGAAAAATCCACTTACAATTTATTTACTACATACTATGATTTGATTTTAAAAGTTGAAATATTAAACAACTAGAATTTGGCAGGGTCAAACTCAACAGCAATAGACTGGGCTTCTTTGTGAATGCACAGAGCAAAAGGAACTACTAATCTTTATGGAGATAAAGTTCCAACCTGATAAAACAACTATCAAAATGAGTTAAAAAAATACTCACAATTCTCAGGAATAATGAAGCTTATTTTTTTTCCATGTGTATCTGTGTGTGTATGTGTGTGTGTGTGTGCACGCGCGCCTGCGTGTGAATGTGTGTTTTCACACGTGGACATAAATACGTGTTTATGTGCACCTGCACATGAGTGTACACTCACATGGAGGCCACAGGTTGGAACTAGGTGTTCCCTGAAGCTGGGTCTCTCACTGGAATCTAGAGCTCACTGATTCAGTCACTCTAGCTAGCCAGTGCTCTGTGGATTCTGGTCTGCACGTCCTGGATCTGGGATTATGAAGGGTGGGTCGACAGCTCCCGCCTAGCATTTACATGATTGCTAGGGATTTGAACTGTGGTCCTCAGCTTTACCTGCTGAGCCATCTCGGGCTCCAAGGTATATTTTTAAATGCAACTGAAAAACAATGTCCTATGGTGACATGAGAGATGGCACTGGAAGGGTCCCGGAAGATAAGATCTCATCTCTGGAATGCTATCACATGGTCAGTGACAGGTCCCGTCTCTGCCACTGAAGAATAAAGAAATGACATATAAACTCTGGGCACAGAATCAGAATGAGGCCAAAAATCTCAGGCAGGCCCAGTTAATTTTAAACCCATCATTTCAGAACATAATCCATATGGCTATATATTAAACACATATAGCGGAAGCAAGTAACATTTAATGTTATTTATCTTAATTTATGTGTGCATATTTAATGTTTGCCTAGCACATGTGTGATGGTACTTAAGGAGGTCAGGAGAGGATATTGGACCCCCTAGATCTGAAGTTATATGCAGTTGTGCCCACATGTAGCTGCTACGACCTACTGATAATAGCATTTAAACACTATATTGATAAAGGTTGGAGGCCTCATCTTACTTTGTGTTCTGCTAATTAAGAAGAGCTCACTTCTAAATCTGTTGCAGTGAACCTGGATCTCCACTGCCACACATCTGCCTGCCTCAGCTGCAAATGAAAAGGGACGCATACACGCACTCAAGCACACACACACACACACACACACACACACACACACACACACACACACACACACTGTATCCCACTCACCAGCCACAGAGGCATTGAAGACATGGAGGTCAGCTCCCGATAAGTTCCCAACAAAACAAAGAGCAATTTTCCCTTAATTTCCTTAGTAATTGTATATCTGCAAAGTTTATGCTAAGACTCTAGCAAAAAAAAATACTGTTTGTTTATATGTAAGAATCAAAAAAAAGAGTGTTAAGCTCAGGTGTTAATAGAGTTGCTTTTGCTTTAGTTTGTTACTGCAGAAACACCAGGGAATGAAAACACACACACATACAAGAAGGCATGAGCCCTTCCTCATATTGAGGTCTATGGGATGAGGATGTGAGTTCTAGCCTGGCTCCCAACCTTGCAGTGACCATTGTTACCACTGAGGTCTCTCAAGACACCCTCACAGGGATCTTCTCAGTAAAAAAAAAAAAAAGCATGTTACACTAACATGAGAACCTGAGTTCAGATTCCCAGAGCACACATAAAAAGCCAAATGCAGTTTAAAAAAAAAAATCCTCCTTATCTCAGCATTGGGGAGGGGGGAGGGGAGAGGGGAGGGCAGAGGGAGGGGAGGGGGGAGGCCGAGACAGGTAGAATCCTGAGGCTGACAGACCCAGGTCAGGGAGAGGGCCAGTCTCAGTAGAACAGGCGCATGGCATCCTGAGAAACAGCAGCCAAGGGTGACCTCTTACCTCTATCAACAGACAAGGACGCATGTGAAAACACACACATACACAGCACAAACCACAAGAATCCAGCACCTCCCAAAGGAAGCAGCAACCCTGCACTACCATACACTAAAGGGGTTATTTCAGGAACATTTAGATTTTAATGACAAGTCTGTATTCCCCCAATGGAACCAGAAGAACATCATTTGCTCACTCTACAGCCATTTAATGTAAAACTTCCTTTAACTTCTTCCTCTAGTTTCTAAATTGTGTTTGAAATCCTCTACATCCACAAAGGCATGCTCGGAGTCTCATGAGATTCACGACTACAGTTCACCAGAGGGACAGCGTTTCAAATGGCAGCTAAAGGTCTGTCTGTCGCCCTGCAGAAACAGTATCTGTTGTTTGCCTAAGGCTGGATTTACACCGCTGAGCCCTTAGTGAAAAACCAAACGATCTGTTATTCAAAAATCTAAGCAAACATAAAAGCAAGTCCTGTCCTTGTTGGTATGCGTTCTTACAATTTTTGTTATCAATTTTCCCATCATCCATCTGGTCCCGCATGATTTCCTATTCTTGCTGTTTCCATTTCCACATTTTGGCCACCACCGGGCTGTACCTGCGGTCGTCCCTATGCGAGCCTGCGCTGTCAGGCTCCGGGTCACTCCTGTGCCCTGTGTTCTTTTCCTCAGCATCGCATCAGCTTTCTCCCTTGGTCTTCTCCGGCTCCCTTTTGTTCCCCCAACTCCCCTGTACAGTGAGCAACTTTCTGTTTTTTAAAGGCAAGAAGAGATGAAATGTCATAGTAATTTGTTTGTTCAAACAAGATGCCATCAAATAACTAAACACAGTACGGGACAAGATGAAAATGTGCTTTGATCGAAGGAAAAGCTACTAGATTATTCAAAGGAATAGAGGGACAAAAATCAGCTGGTGTAAAATATTGTGTGTAACTCTGCAATCAAAATGCTAGCAAGGGAAATGCTCTATCATTCTGTGCTGTAGCCTGACCAAAAGGCATAAATGCCTACATAAAAATTACATGTACTTAGGCTGGAGAGATGGTTCAGGGGTGAGATGCTTGTCAGGCAAAATTGAGGACCTGAGTTCAAGCCCCAGAACCCACACCAAAATATCAGGTTGAAGCAGGCTTGGTGTTGCATGTCTTTGATCCCAGCACTGGGGATGTGGAGACAGATGGATCCTAGAGGCCAGAGGTCAGCCAACCTGGTCTAATGGGTAAGTCCCAAGCTAGCGGGAGATCCTGACTCAAAATCCAAGATAGATAGCTCCTGAGGAACAAGATCTGAGGTGCTGTTCTCTGGCTTCTCTGCACACATTTGGACATATATCCACTTATAGGAGCACCCACATATATGCACACACATGCATGGACACACACAAAAGTAAACATATATGGCATCTCACCACCCAGGTATTTACCTAAGTGAAAAGAAACATTTCATCACCATCCATGGCGCTGAAACATTATTTAGCCAAGACTCAGGAAGCCTGCTATAAAACAGCACTGAAATTCAGCACCCCTGAACCACTGACTCAGAAGGTAGCAAGAGCTCCTCTCTCTCTCTCTCTCTCTCTCTCTCTCTCTCTCTCTCTCTCTCTCTCTCTCTCTCCCTCTCCCCCTTTCCCTCCCCCCTCTGTCTCTCTCTCTCTGTCTCTCTCTCTGTCTCTCTGTCTCTCTCTATGTCTCTGTCTCTGTCTCTGTCTCTCTCTCTCTCTCTCTCTCTCTCTCTCTCTCTCTCTCTCTCTCTGTGTGTGTGTGTGTGTGTGTGTGTGACTGGACACAGGGTCTCATGTTTCCCACACTGACTGTGACCTCATTGTGTAGCTGAGGGTGCCCTTGAACTGATGACCTGCCCTACCACCACTTGGTGAGTGCTGGGATCATAGGCACACCCTGCCATGCCTGGTTCATGCAGTGCTTGTGGTTTGAACCCAGGACTTTGTGGATGTTAGGCAGGCCCTCTACCATCTGAGCTGTATCCAAACCCAAGAATACATCTTAGATGCATGCTTAGCAGAAGACCCCAAAGGCAGCATCTTGTGTGATTCCATTAGTATGAGCGAAGCCATCAGGTCAGAACAGGCCATTAGTTACAGTGTGAGGAGGGGAAGACTGATTGTGAAGGGACCTGTGGGGGAAGTCTCTAGGAGACAGGATTTTCCATAAGGCACCACAAGGATGGAGGCATGGCACTGCCTTTGTGGGTCCCACAGAACCGCACACTAGAAAAGAGGGCACTGTGCTGTGTGCAGATAGAAATGCACAAACCAACCATGGCACTGTGGATTCAACAGTGGTGAGGAGTGAGGAGCAGGGGAAACACCAAGGTCTGGTCTGACTGAGGCAACAGAGCTGACCTAACTAACTTGGTCATACCATGCTTTGCCACATTATTTTAAAGTTAAAGAGATTAACTGTTCATAAATACTGCATCCTGGCTGGTGTATGAGCTTCTCACAGGGGTCTGAGTTAGCACTTCTATCTAAAAGCAGTTCATAAGCATGTCAGGGAGGAACAAGTGAATAGATTGTGTATAATGTGAGTCAGACTTCTCACTGTCAGAGGAAGAAATTACACATGAAAAACTAGAGGGAAACAGGCTGAACTCAGTGCTGCTGGCTGGAGGCGGAGTCCTTGCATCAATTACCAACTGTTTTAAGATGCACAAGGACAGGTACATACTGAATAAGCAGAGGCTGTGTGCAAGCCACACTCAAAAGACACATGGCAGGGCCTGGAGAGAAGCACAACCGCCTCTATCTTCAGCTTCAGAGGATCTGACTCTCCCTTCTGGACGCCATAGGTATTGCACCCAAGTATGTGCATATATACACACAGATAAGCATGCATAGATATAATAAAAAAATCTTAAAAAACAAGAATGAACGAACAAAATATGGTAGCTAGGTAATTCTGCCTTCTGACAATCCAGCAGTATCTCATCTTTTGCTCTATTTTCAACTAAAAGAGCACTGGTTGCTTTTTGTTTGTGTGGTGGCATGAAAGAAAATGGCCCCACAGGTTCATATGTTTGAATGTTTGGTCCCCAGTTTGGGGAGCTATTGGAAGGATTAGGAGGTATGGACTTGTTAGAGGAGGGGTGTCATAGTGGTAGGTAGTTGTCTTTGAGGTTTCAAAGAATTCCAGCCCCTAGTTAGTGTTGTGCCTTATGACTGAGGATAACAATGTAAGTTCTCAGCTACTCCAGCACCATGCCTGCCTGCCTGCTGCTAGATTCCTTGCCACATTGGCTATAGACTCACCCTCTGAAACTATAAGCTTCCAATATTTTATCAGTGTCCTTGGTTATGGTGTCTTATCACAAAAATTTAAAAGTAACTAAGTCGGTTTGCATGTTCACCTATGTGTAGGTACATGTGCTTGTTCATACATGTGGAGGTCATTGGTCAACCTCAGTTGTCACCCCTTAGACATGATCTACCTTGGTTTCTGAGACAACGTCTCATTGTGACCTGAGGCTCATCCAGTTGGCTAACATGGCTGACCAGCAAGCTCCAAGGATCCTCATCTCTCCTGTCTCCATATACTCAGGGCTGGGATTATAAACAGACCCTACTGTTCATGGCTTATTATGTGAGTGCTGGGACTGAACTCAGATTCTCAAGCCTGCATGATGACTTAGTCCATTGTTGTGACAAATATTGTGTCCATTGTTGTGACAAATATTCTAATAAAAAGCAACATAGGGCAGAAAGAGTTCATTTACCTTGCAGTTCCAAGTTACAGTTTGGTGTTTAGGGGAAGTGAAGGCAAGGGCTGGAGCAGCTAGTCCCCACACCTACGATTCTCCATTTCTCAGCTAGCTTTCCTCTCTCATATTGTTCAGAATCCTCATGCCTAGGGAATGGTGCTCCCCACAATAGGCTGGGTCTTCCCACATCGATTAATAATCAAGTTAGTCCCCTACCGACATGTTTATAGGCTCATATGGTCTAGACAATTCCTTATTATTCTCTTTTCCCATGTGATTCTAGGTTGTGTCAAGTTAATAGTTAAAACGAACCAGTGTTCATGACAAGTACTTTACTGAGTCAGGCAAACTCCCAGATTAGAAGGCTTGGATCCAAATGTGATATATTAATGAGCCTGGAATGTGTTACTATCAGAAAAATGCCAGAGAGATGTCAAGACAAAAAAAACAGGAGTTTTTTCAGCTGGAGATGAACCAGCCTGTGAGAGTAAAAACCCTGGAGCAATGTGAACTATATATGCAAACTAGGTTATGACCCAAAGCAGACCATGAGCCAGGCTTATGTTTAGGGCAGAGTGCTGGCGTGGTATGCAGGAGACCCTTGAGTCACTCGCAGCACTGTTCCAAAATAAGGGAAAGTCTCCATGTGTTCACAGCAATATAAATGACTTATGGAATAGATACACAAGGGGCTGGAAAGAGTACTTGTCTTACAAGCAAAAAGCCCAGGATTCAATCTCCAGAACTCATGGAGGAAATGCTGGGGAGGCAGAGACATGAATCTTGTTGGCTAGCCCAAGAATCTAATCAGAGAGCCCCAGGCCCCAGAGAGAGACTCGGCCTCAAAAAAACCAAGGTGCCTAAGGAATGACACCTGAGGTTGACCTTTAACCTCCACATGCATATATATATATATATGTGTGTGTATATATATATGTGTGTGTGTATATATATATGTGTGTGTGTGTGTGCACACACACACATGCATATATACACATGTATACATATAAACATACACACATGTATATATAAGTATATATACATATGTATATACATTATACATATATATATACATAAACATATATGTACATACATACTTATATCTGCTAGCACACATGTTCTCCCTTATACAAGCACACAAATAAGTAAACAAAGAAGTGAATGTATGAATACAAGAAAAAGGAGGCATCTTCCTTACAGAAGAATTTCAAAAACAAAAAATGGGGCAGGAAGCATGGAAACTAGAAAATCCCCTAGGACAACACTGCAGACCACGCCACAAGAAAGATTCACTGATGTTGCTTAAACTTGCTGGGCAAAGCTGTGAGAGAAATGACAGGAGCTGGTTCTGAATGTTTCTCCCCAAACTATCTGTTAAACACTGTGGCATTTTAGTACATGCCTATGAATTATTTACTATTATTCCGCTCAGAATGAAATGTAAGTATTGTCCCCTTGAGAGGGAATGGACAGAGAAGGCTGCACCAAGCAACTGCAGGATAATGGGGGATACATACACATCTGGTCTCTGGTCTGTGCCTGGCACATGACTGACTGCAAAGGGAATCACATGAGTGACGGTGATGATGGTGATGATGGTGATGACGGTGACTCTGACAGGTCTCATATTGTTTCAGGCAAGCTCAGACCTTGATCAGAAGATTACAGCTTTCAGCCCCACCTTTATATATCCAAGGAGAGGGGAGGGGCTGGAGACTTAGTTCAATAACGAGGGCCAATGGAACTCTTCAGTTGTGCCTATAGGATGAGATCTCCAGTAAAGATGCAAACAGTGGGGCTCTCAGACTCCGAACTGGGGAGCACATCAATGCCCTAGATGGTGGTATGCCCCAGGACAGGTATGCTATTAGTATTACAGTGGTCGCCATATCTGACAGAAACAGTTTCAGGAATGAAAGTTTCCGCTCACGGTTTCAGAGGGTGCAGTCATTACTGCAGGGAAGGTGTAATGAGAAAAGTTCATTTCACAGCAGTGAGAGTGAATGGTCAAGCTGTTCCTATCATGGGGGGACCAGCAAGCAAAGAGAACCTGCTAGAACCAGGGGTGGAGTCTACCTTTCAAAGTCCTGCCCCTTGTTTTCTATTCCCCTCAGCCTGGTCCTACCCCCTACCTCTGCAGTCCTTCAAAACAGCCAGGAGCTGGGGAAGGAGTGTGTAACACATGCAGGAGCTGGGGAAGGATTGTATAACACATGCAGGAGCTGGGGAAGGAGTGTGTAACACATGCAGGAGCTGGGGAAGGAGTGTGTGACACATCCAGCCTTTGGGGCTGTAAAACAGGGACACTCCACCCATCCTTCCCAGACTCTGCCTCCCTCTGCCTGCTCTCAAGTGGTGTCTATTACAATTACCTGGTAAGAGAAACAGAAGGGCATACTGAGCCCTCGGTCTCCAATCTGTGCAAACTATGAGAATCATGCTGGGGTGACTTTGAGTTTCCTACCCTCGGAGGTTATCAGGGAGCAGCACACACATGTATTACCTGGTATATGGCCATCTTTCAGCGGAAGGGCATGGAAAGGAACTATAGCATTCTAGTGGAGAAATGGTGGCTGCACTGTTGCCAAGTGACCAAGTTCGTGCCATTAGGAGTGGGCCATGCCGATGCCCCAAGGAAGGAATTCAGAATCCTTCCCTGTACTCCATCAGGCTAGATAACCGTGAGGAAACTGACAAATCTAAACAGAGGAGCAGTTCGCTAGCCACTAGGGCTTTCCCCAAGTGTCCAGGTCACTATAAACAAGGAGAGGCTGAGAGACTGTTGCAGGTCAGAGAAGAGTAGAAGATGTGATGTCTAATGGCAGCATGAAGATCCTACCCTTGATCTGGAGAAAGACATTAAGGCAAAACTGCTGAATCTCAAACAAAACATGAAGTTTTCTGTAAAGGACACAGCTGGTGTGACTGGCAACCATACAGTATTGTAAGTGTTGCATACAGCTTGCTACATAAAAGGGGTCAGCCGAGAAGCTCCATATCCTGTGTACTTGACAAGCTAGGAGAAGGGAAAAAACGCTAGGGTAAAAGGGGGTTAGTGTAGCATGGGCAAGGGTAGGGCGAGGACAACCATGCAAGGAGGTATGAGGAGACATTTAAGACACCCCTCAAACCAGGCCATAGGGCAAGCTATGTCTCGAGTTCTCAGGGCATTCTAGGCAGGAGCTCTACCACTGAGCCACGCCCCCAGCCCCTCCCTGGGGGATTCTAGGCAGGGGCTCTACCACTGAGCCACACCCCAGCCCCTCCCTGGGGGATTCTAGGCAGGGGCTCATTTGCTGATCTACATTTCTAGCCCTTGGTGTCTTAAGATAAGTTTCCCCTAAGTAGTTGAGACTGAACTGAATCTTGGTATTCTTCCACATTAGCCTCCTGAGTACTTAATCTCAGGCATGCACCATGATGTTTGTGGTTGAGCTCTCTTTCTTGACTGTGGTGGGGTTACTAGATTACGAGTCTCTCAGAGGAGTGACTTTTACTGTGTACAACATAAAAACATAACTCTTAAAAACACTTTCCTCCAAATCCTTTTTAATTTTAAATTTCTCACTCAACTTCAGTCGGTCCGTATTCTGCTAGGTCTCGGTAAGTAGCAAAAGGCTGAATACACAGATGGTGACTAGACTGTGCATCTCAACAGAACACTTACCCTCATGATAAACCCAGAAGGACACACCCAGCCCCTGCAGCTACCACCTCCAAATGGTCATGACACGACCCATGATAGAATCCTTCTCTACATATGTCCACCACCCCTTCCCAAGGCAAGAGGATCAGGACAGCCTATTATGCTGCCAAGCCTAGGCAGAGCACTCTTCAGTCAATGAGAAGCCCCCTAGTTCAGCCAACAGAGCAGGGCCTGTCAGAGGCCCCCAGAGCCTTCAGCGTGCAGTAGCAAGTGCCTACTCCTTTGCCTGTGCAGAGCAGGGGATAGCAGCATGTTTGTTCCTGCTCTGGTCTTCAGGTGACCCCAAGGAAGCAAACCCACTTTACATAAGAAGGTCATCCTGAGAAATTAGCTAGAACGGTTCAAATGTACTGTGTAGCTACCCACAAGCAAGGAGACTGAGCAGGCTTCCCAACTGCTCTTCAAAAGTCATTGAGCCCTTGAACCTTCCTGTGTTCCAAATAGTGCAAGTGAAATGGTATTACTGAGGCATGGCAGGATGACAGAGTGTTATAGGGCTGCAAAAAGGGGGAGGATCCCTCACCTGAAGGCCAGCTGATGACTAAGAATTCCAGCACAATTAACTGCTTAGAGCCTCTCTCCATTCCTAGCTATAAACCTCCACTAAAGGAGAAAAGGTTCATCACAGCTCTGTACAGTCCTAGAGGCTCCTGGGTTTACTGCATCAGATTATAATCTCATGCAAGGCATTCCCAGAGCCCCCTGTAATCTCACCAGAGGAGAGAAGGGGAGAAAGCTTAGCCAGCGTTTAAGCTGTGGTAACTTGAGAGCTACCAAATGGTATATACATATGTGTACGTATATGGCTAAAAGATCCCTACACATATATGATATATATGTATATATACACATATACATGTATATATATACATATACATAAACATGTATGCATACACACATACACATACACACACATATGGCTAATGTTAATGACAGTTGAGACTCTTCCCTAAAGGAGCCTGTATCCAAATTTAGGTATGTGTTAATCCTCCTGCCCCAAGTCTTCCTTAAGAAGCCAGTGCCTTTCCATGGTATGTCTTGTGCGCACACACACACACACACACACACACACACACACGTCTAAGTATATCTTTTGCCTAAGGCATCAAGGCATCTTTAATAAAATCTCCAATTCAGTTTCACACTAGCTAGACCCCAGATTATTTTCTGTTTTATAACCGTGACTTAGATTCAGCCCTAGCCAAGGTCCCTAAGAGATTAGGAGACCATCCTAGCTACTAAGGGTGATAGTGAGGAGCTGAGTCTCTGTCCCTTCCCTGCTGACACACTTTGCCATGTGACTGTTCCCTATAGCTGCAACCCTGGTGAGGAGTCTCCCATTACCGAGCTGTAATGCTGTAATCCTGGAAGAACTTTGGAAGTAGTTCTAGAACACAGGAGGTGGGTGAGTGGGTTGGGGCGAGCAGGGACACAGCAGGAGGGAGTCTAGCTTTTGATTAAAAGATAACTCCTCTTGAAAGGACATGGTGTTAGCCATGAATGCTTTCTACAGGGTTCACGCCACCAGCCTTTCACATCTTAATGTTCCCAATAAGTTTGCTCTCTCGCCACCTGTAGCAGCTTGCCTAGCTGTCTGAATTTCAGTGGAAATATTAATACAGACTAAATTAGCCAATGTAAAATTAAATTATTCCGACAGAACAGCAAGCAAAATTTGCCAAAGGAAGCAATAAATTAAGAAACCTTCTTAAAAATGCAATATTCAATTATAACTCAAATAAATCCCTAGGGTACGAACCAAGACAATTGTATTAAACGTAATATAAATTTCTCAGAAAAAAGAATTGCAGTTTTGTGGAATAAAAACCTCTCCAGGAGCCAACTTCATTAGCCACTGTAACATCAAAGACTCCTGGAGGGAACAGCTTAATCCAAAACATCTTTCACAACCAATTTCCATATGGCCTGGTCATTTGCTTTCATGGTCTGGGCAGAAGGCCTGAGGGCAGCCCCGGGGAGGGCTCTGCTAGGCCCCTTTGTTCCTCTCACAAAGTGTTCCTTGTTCAACAAATAGTTCTTCCCCCCCCTCATTTCTCTCTCCTTTATTTTATAGGAAATGATGATTTCTTGCAGGCATACTTCTTGTATGTTTGATGGCTATGTGGTATGTATGCCTGTATGCATATTTTTGTGTATGATCATATGGATGTGGAGGCCCAAGGAGATGTTGAGAATTATCCCAGGTGGATTTTCTACCTTAGACACTGATTCAGGGTCTCTCAGTCAAACCCAGAGCTCATCGATATGACCAGTCTTGCCAGCCCACTTGCTCCAAGGACTCCTGTTTTCTGAGACCTCTGAGGTCTCCTTCTTTGAGGCTGCAATTACAGGTGAGCTGGGGCAACCATCTGGCAAATACATGAGTTTCTGGGGATCTGAATTCTGGTCCTCATACTTTTGGGGCAAATGCTTTAATAGCTAAGCCATCTTAACCCACAGACATATTTTGTGAGCTCATGCTTGTGTATGCATATATAGAATCATGCACAAGTGCTCATGCACATGCATATGGAGATCAGAGGACAACATGAGTGGTTTCTCAGGCACCGTCTATGTTTTGCTGCCTGTTTCTGCCTCCCTATCTCATCATCACTGGAATTACAAACTACCATTACCACCACCACCGTGTCTGACATTTTATTTGGGCTCTGGGGATCATAACTCAGGTCTTCAAACTTGCCAGGCAAGTGTTTCTTACCAACTGCCATTGCCTTAGCCCTCCCTCACAGACATATTTTCAAATTATATTGTTATGTTATAAACAAACAATGGAGTACACTGAAGCTCTTCGTTCTAGGTGTTTTCCATAACCACTATACAAAAGCCACTTCCCAACCTAGGGTGTCACCCACACATCACACTGAGAGAATTCACTTGGGTTAAAAAGTCACAACTTCCCAGGTTTGGTGTGCCTCAGTTGGTAGAGCGCTTGCCTAGTACGCAAAGTAAAGTTCTAGGTTTCCCACCGAGCCCCAGATAAATTGGGCCTGATAGTTCATGTCCATTAATTGTAGCACTGACTGCAAGAGGATCAAAGTTCAAGGTCTTGGGTCTAGGGAGATGTCTCAGTGGGTCAAGTGCTTGCTCTATAAGCAGGAGGACTGAAATTTGAATCCTCAGAATCTTGATGCTGAGAGGGCACAATTTTAGGCTCCAAAGGGAGAGACAGGGAGCCTCAGAGCAAGCTGGCTTACAAGACTAGTCATAGTCACTGAAACAGTCATAGAGCAATGATTGCTGGCATCGACCTTGGGCCACCACATGCAAGAATGAACACACACACCTACACAAATGGGCCTATACATGTGTTCCCACACAGATGGAGGAGTGTACACATACACACATGCACAGACACACCTATACATGTGTTCCCACAGTTGCAGGAGTGTATACATACGCATACACACGCAAACACACACACACACACATGTACAGACACTCCTACACATGTGTTCCCACACAGATGCAGGAGTGTACACACACACACACACACACACACACACACACACACACACACACAGACACTCCTATACATGCATTTATTCCTATATGGGAGCAAATATGCATATACACAATATAAAAAGGAAAAAATATGAAAGGTCATCCTTGAACATAGGGAGTTAGATGACAACCTGGGTTGTCTGAGCTTCTTTTAAAAACAAAAAACACAGGTCTACAGGGCAGCCTCGAGGCTGGTCCTAGATGAAGGCCATCTGCCCTCAGTGTCCTAGGCCTCATGGGGAGGAACGGGAGCCATCCTGTCTAAGCATATCTACAGCCAGGCCAGGTTCATCTCAGATGACTTCCCCTACAAAGGGCTAGGACCTCGCATTTCTTGCCTCTGAAGGACAGGCTGGCCTGTCTCCTTTTTCTGATGTTTTGTTACAGGGGAAGAGTGGTTTAAACATCTGCATTTTCTGTGGGAATTCAGAAATCAAGTTCACAAAATGACTCAGCTGAGATATTTCTATTGCTATAAATTCAAGCAGGAGAAAAAAAGTAAAATTTTAATTGGTATTATCATTACTAGTTTCTCTATGACAATTTCTGAAAGTCCTGCCTTTCCTCCATTCTTTTTTTTTTTTTTTTTTTTTTTTTAATTTAATTTTATTTTATTTTTTTAATTTACATTCCAAATCACTTCCCCTTTCCCGTTTCCTCCCTCCCCGAAAGTCCCATAAGCCCCCTTCCCTCCCTCTTTTCTCCGTTCAACCCCCTCTCATTACTCTGTCCTGGCGTTCCCCTACATCCAGTCTTTCCAGGACCAGGGGTCTCTCCTTCCATCTTTTTAGAAATCTATTGATATGCTGATTGTGTCTAGGGTATTCTGAGATTCTGGGTCAATATCCCCTTATCAGTGACTTCATACCATGTGTGATCTTTTGTGATTGGGTTACCTCACTAAGGATGATATTTTCAAGTTCTGACCATTTGCCTAGGAATTTCGTGAATTCATTGTTTTTAATTGCAGAGTAGTATTCCATTGTGTAAATATACCACATCTTCTGAATCCATTCCTCCGTTGAGGGACATCTGGGTTCTTTCCAGCTTCTGGCTATTATAAATAAGGCTGCTATGAATATAGTGGAGCATGTGTCCTTATTGCATGCAGGTAAAGTCTCTGGGTATATGCCCAGGAGTGGTATAGCCGGATCCTCCGGAAGTGTCATGCCCAGTTTTCTGAGGAGCCGCCAGACTGCTTTCCAGAGTGGTTGTACCAGCCTGCAATTCCACCAGCAGTGGAGGAGTGTTCCTCTTTCTCCACATCCTCGCCAACAACTGCTGTCTCCTGTGTTTTTGATCTTAGCCATCCTGACTGGTGTGAGATGGAATCTCAGGGTTGTTTTGATTTGCATTTCCCTAATGACTAAGGATGATGAACATCTCTTTAGGTGCTTCTCAGCCATTAGATATTCTTCAGGTGAGAACTCTTTGTGGAGCTCTGTACCCCATTTTTTAATAGGGTTACTTGCCTCTCTGGAGTTTAACTTCTTGAGTTCTTTGTATATCTTGGATATTAGCCCTCTGTCGGATGTAAGGTTGGTAAAGATCATTTCCCAGTTAGTTGGTTGCCGCTTTGTCTTTTTGACGGTGTCTTTTGCCTTGCAAAAACTTTGTAATTTAATGAGGTCCCATTTAGGTCTCTCTCTCTCTCTCTCTCTCTCTCTCTCTCTCTCTCTCTCTCTCTCTCTCTCTCTCTCTCTCTCTGTGTGTGTGTGTGAGATAGAACATGCATGTGAGCATGTGTGTGTGAGCACAAGTGAGTGTGGGTGAGGGTGTGTGCATACCTGTGCATGTACACGCAGAGATCACAGGAAAATGTTGGTGTCTAACAGTGTCTGCCTTACTCCTTTGAGACAAGGTCTCTTCACTGAACCTGGAGGTAGCATCCAGAAAGTCTCAGTGTGCCCCTGTTGACCAGATTCTGGTCATAGGTACACATAGCTATAGTTATACATGTTAACAAGTACTCTTGTCTTGTTTTATTAATGGGGACTGGGGATTTGAACTCAGAACCTTATTCTTGCACAGCATGTTTTCTTAGCCATCTCAATAGCTCCGTCTTTCTTTGGATTCATCATCACCATCTCAGTTGTCTTTTAGACAGCAGTGAAGTTAAAAGATTCCCTGGGCTTAGAGGCCTTCCCTTGTATTTGGTTGAACAGTTAGTAATATCAACACTATCTTAATCACTCTCTCTTAGGGTAGAGAGAGTGCATATGAAAAATGAGGTTTGAGATTGAGGTAACAAAGAAAGAAAAGTTCATGACTTTGTAACAAAGTTCCAGCTTTGTTATAACATTGTGAGGAACATGTAGACCTGAGAGCAGGCTTACCACTAGAGGCCAGAGATGAGTGTTTCCACACTTTTCCAGGAATAACATCCTCACCTTAGAAGTTCAGTGTCAGGACTGAGAAAAAAAAATGCAAAGAATGGAATGGATTCATAGAGTTTTCAAGGACTGGGAATGTGAAGATTAAAACAGAATCAACAAAAACAGTACTGTATAGTCCCAGTGATAAACATTTATGTAAGAATACCAAACTCTCAAAACTCTCACTCATATGGTGGTTTTTACAATTTTTTTTTGAGACAAGATCTTCCTGTGTAGCTAGGGCTGGTCTTGAACTCACAGCAATCCTCCTGCCTCAGCCTCACAAGTGCTAAGGCTACAGCATGTGCCAAATGTCACTTGTTAACAACTCCTGCCAGGCTTTAAGTCTCTTTTTCTTCCTGTGTTTTATTTTGTGTCGTGTTTTGTGATCCAGTGTTACTATGTAGACCAGGCTGGACTGTAGCTGGCTATGTAGCCCAGGCTGGTGTTAAACTCAATATCTTCCTTCCTTAGCAACCCCAACTGCTAAGACCACAGGCATGGAGCACCATATCTGTCTATGTATTTAATCTTATAAACACAGAGTCATTCGTTGACCAAGATTAGGAAACTGCTCGGAGCTCAGTAACAAGTTTTCCCAAGGTTCATATTTCCCATCTGGTTTCCATGCACTTCTATTAAAATCTTAAGGTCAGATGATATTAAAAGTACTGGATGGCTTGCAGAATAATAATTATGTATCAAAGTGAAGCTGCCCAAACTGGGATGTTCAGGAAACTCTTTAAACAGGGGTGGGGGTGAAATCAAAAGAAAGGGGTCTTTGAAGTCCTAAACATGCATTAAGATAAAAATAATTGATTTAATAAATTCATCCCATAGTCTGAAGTCCTTAATAGCAGCGAATAAAAGCTCATGGAAGGCAGTTAGAGAAATCAATTTCAGACCGAACAAGATGAAAACAAACCTCAGAATGTCTGTCCAACCATACTGGCTGAGACTGAGAAATGTCTCCCCAAAGGTTGTTTTGAAATGTCACTTGTAGAAGGCAGAGAAAATCCTTTTTCCTTTGGCAGGGGGGTTCATTTCATCTTCTCATTTGAAATATTCTCACAAAAACTGTTCCCATTAGTGTCTTCCTCACTGTTGTTCATGCATGTGTCTGTGTGTATATATATGTATGTCTGTGTGTGTTTGAGGACGAGTGTGTATGTGTGCATGTACATGTGTGTCTGTGTGTCTGTGTGTGGTGTGTATGTCTGTGTATATGTGTGTATGTCTCTGAGTATGTGCCTGTGTGTATATATGTATGAGTGTGTGTATGCATGTCTGTGTGTATATGTGCATGCATGTGTATGTATGAGTGTGTGTGCCCCTGCGTGTGGTGTGCATATGGTGTGTGTGTGTATGTGTATGTGTGTGTTTATATGTGTGAGTGTGTGTATGCATGTCTGTGTATATGTGTGCATGCATGTGTATATATGAGTGTGTGTGTGGTGTGCGTGGTGTATGTGTGTGTGTGTAAAAGTCAGAAGTCTGTTAGGAACTGTTCCTCAATCACTGTCCACTTGTTTTTTGAGACAAGGTCTCTCATTTAACCTGGAGTTCACTGATTCAGCTGGTCTGGCTGGCCAGTGAGCTCTGGGAATTCTGTCTCCATCTCCCAACGCTGGGGTCTCAGGTGCAAGCTCCGTACACAGCTTTTTAAGTTTATGTTGGGGATCCTAATTCAGGTCCTCATGCTTCCACAGCAAGCACTTTACTCTTGGACCAACCTGTCTCCCTGCTCCTATGACGTTCTTAAAAATACGACCACATACATTTCATAATGGAACCAGACAAAGAAATGGGAGCCATTTCCCAGAGGCTTTCCAAAGGGTCTGACCCCAACCACCACTGCCCAGGAAACTCAGCAGGAGAGCTGGCTGGGCAGGAAGTATCCTTGACTGGGAGAGCTCCCTAGTTCCTGTCATCTGTGCTTGATCTCGGCACTCAAGACTGCCACTGACGAAATGTTAAACGACTTCTTTGGAGTCTTTTCCTTCTAGAGGAAGGCTGGCTGTCTGGATCGGGACAAAGGCAAACCCCTGTTAACAGTCCACCCTGGACATTAAGGCTGGCTAAACAGCTCTGGCCTTTCAAGCCTTCAGCCATCCTCCCCGAACTGTCCTGACACCGCCCTCCAGCCCACAGTTCTCTGAGTGGGCTATGTATGGGCTTGGCTTGCCGTCTGTGATTCATTGGGGTGATAGCTCTGAATCCTATATGGAGGTGCCTCCTCATGGTTTATGGGACAGGAAGCGATGACAAGGCCAGGCTAGTTTATTAGGCACTTAGCTGATAGCTTGTAACCACTGGGCCTTCCCAAGGCTGAAACCCTCATGAAAACCACTGGCTGGAATTTTCATTTCACGAAGTACCTGAGTGTCCCACAGAATCTAAAGCAGGAGCTACCAGGCTGGGAGCCACAAAGAGACAGGGCTTGGACCAGAAGCAGTGAAGGGTACCTGGGTCTCTTTTGAGGCAACAGCTGCAAGGAGAGGACGGGGGATGGAAGAGAGGAAGGGGAAAGGAAGGAAGGAAAGAAAGAATGGAGGAAGGGAGGGAGAGAGGAAGGGAGGGAGTGAGGGGGAGAGAGAGGGAGAAAGGGAATGAAGAAAGAAAGGAAGAAGATAGAGAGAAGGAAGGAAGATTCCACAGATCCAGAGACATGATGAGACTGGACTAGACATTGACCACTTTTAGCATAATTCGACAATTTCAGCTAAAAAGAGACCAAAGAAGTAAAGAGATAATAGATATGGAAGAAGTCTTTTATCCTGGGCTGGGGTGGGGCAGGGCTGGGGCTCAGTTGGCAGAGTGCTAGCTTAGCATGCACAAGGTCCTGGATCCCAACCTCATCACTGCATAAACCAGGCATGCATTGTACATCTCTGACCACAGCACTTGGGAACTAGAAGTAGGATAGTTCAAGGTCAAACTTTGTCACTCGGCATATTTTTGGCTATGCTTGGACACATGAGATGTTGTTTGAAAAAAAAAAAAGGAAAGACGGAGGGAAGGAAAGCAAAGAAAGAGGAAGAGAAAGAGAGAGGTTGGAAGGTACTTTAGTCAAGTGTATAACAAGCAAGCCATGAGTTCCATACTCAGAACCCACTTTTAAAAGGTCATATGTGAGGGCTGGAGAGGTGACTCAGCAGTTAAAAGCACTAACTGCTCTTCCAGAAGTCGTGAGTTCAATTCCCATCAACCACATGGTGGCTCACAACCATCTGCAATGGGATCTGATGCCCTCTTCTGGTGTCTGAAGACAGCGACAGTGTACTCACACACATGAAATAAATAAATAAATCTTTTTTTTTTAAACAGTCATATGTGAACTGGAGAGCTAGTTTAAGAAGGCTTACTGGCTTGCTCTTGTAGAGGACTTGGGTTTAGTCTTCATTATCCACACTGTGGCTCATAATTGCCTGAAACTCCACAAGATCATCTCCCTTCTTTAGGCAGACATCTGTGGGCGCCAGGCACGCGCACAGTGCACAGACATATATTCAGACAACACACTCACACATGTAATTAATCAAGCAGTCAATCAATCAGTCTTTTACAGGAGTGGGATGTGGAGGTAGCTCTTTGTGATCTCAGCACTGGAGAGGTGGAGACAAGAGGCTTCTTGCTGTGTGCTGCCCTGCTGGCCTAGCCTACTCACTGAGTTCCAGGCCAATGAGAGAACCTACCTCAAAGAACAAGGTGGAAGGCTCCTGAGGATGACATGAGACTGCACCTCACCCCACATACACACATGCGTACATGTCCATGCACACAGGGGCCCACACACCAAACAGCCTTCTTTTGTTGTTATTTTTTGCTTATTAGTATTTACTGACCAATTCTCATACTTTACTCATACTTCTGAGCCTTCCTCTGATTATGTGTTCCGCCTTATAAAACCCAGTTGTAGCCAGGGCAAGGGAACAAAAAATAGTTAAGTTCATCCAGAATCCCCACACCCTTGCCTTCAACACTTGTTTTATTATCATCCTCCTTTCCCATCCCATCTTAATAATTTTGTACTCCTGGGTCCCCACTCTACTTCTTGGCTATAAATTTTTGCTTCTCATACTGTATTAGGAAATAGGTCTCTATAAATGTATATTATATAATATAATAATATGTATAATATAATAATGTAATATAATATGTATTATCATGTATTATATATAATGTATTATAATGTAATATAATATGTATTAATATAAATTAATTATTTATATTAATTAATATAAATGTATATAAATATAAAGGTATATTATGTAATATATGTGTTTATATTTTTATAAATTTATTAAAGTGTGTTCATGTTTGTGTGCATGTGTGCATATATGTATTTGGGTACAGGGAGACCACAGGTCAGTCATGAGCATTGTTTATCAGATGCTGAAGTACTCGCTGTGTATGTGAGGAGCACATGTGAATAATGTGTGTGCAGGTGCATGTGCCCATCGGTGTGCCTGCAGGGACCATAGGAGGATGTCTGGCATCCTCCTCTATCACTCTGTCTCACCCCTTCAGACAGGGTCTCTATTGAGCCTGGAGCTTAATGCTTTTGATTGACTAAGCAGGCAGCCAGCAAGCCTCGGCAATCCATGTGCCTTCCCATGCTCCCCTCAGTCAGTTTTCGGGTAACGGGACACAGCCATATGTCCTGTGTACATATGTACATATGGCTGTACCCAGCCATATCTGGATTTACAAGATCTCTCATTGCGACCTATGGCTCACTATGTAGGACAGGTTGGCCAGCCAGCAAGGCCAGAGATCCACCTGTGTCTGCCTGCCCAGGACTGGGATTACAAGTGCATGCTCCCATTCCTATTTTTTTCTGTGGGTGCTGAGGGTGGCAAACGCAAGCCCCCATGCTTATGCAGGAAGCACGTTAGTGGCTGAGCCATCTCCCCAGCCTTCTGTAGATTCTTTATAGTGCTGACTCAGCATACATTAACCTGACTCTGGCCTTGGGACTTGTAGGGTCCACTGCTACCATTAGCATCTGTGAGGATGGAACTCTGAACTGCCAATGTAACCCACTAAAGTGGAACTTCACCCCACTGACCCCAGAGCCTCTTAATAGAAGAGAAGGCACGAGGGCCCACATCATTCCAGTGGGCTATCTATCTACGAGCAAGCTGTCACAGCCCCTTAGCCACTTCTGCCCGTACTTCAGAACGTTCGTTTCTTTTCTCCCTGCAGATGATGCGGCGTCTTATAACTTCTTTCATGCTTTCTGTTTAAATTCTTACACACATACACAAAAAGATTGTCATCTGGACATAACAGACCACATCTTAAACTACAGGATGCTGTGGATAAAAGTGAAAAAAAAGCCCAGTGGTGTGGCCCGGCTTTATGTACAATAATTATGTGGTGGCACCAAGCGCTTTTGAATTTTAAGATTTGTTTTCCGCTCCTAGTCAAATAAAACAGGGATGAGATTAAATTTACCCTACGATTTTCCTGTGGTTACAAAACCAGAATTTTACAGTTCAGTACACGGAGCAGTGAGAAACGGAACATGTATTAGAAGTGCTGAAGCAACCGCCCAAGGCTAGCTGGATCCAATTTCTCTCCCAGATCTATCTGATTGAATAATAGATACCAACAATGCTGCAAAGCTTAAGAGTCCTCAGTGGAAAAGCCTGGCTGAGGAGACCTCCGAGAACAATCGCCAGGGCTTGCGTCCAGGGCTCCGGCCACTTAATAGCTGTTCTCCAGCATTGTTCCATTGGCCTCTTTAACACAGGGATTATTAATCCAAATGTTCTGAGATAAGATGAAGCTCTTTTGTTCAGACACAATATGTTTTTTCTAGTAAACCAAAAAGCCTATTAATTTTCAGAGAATTTAGAAGATGAAGGACAATATGCAAAGGACCCTTCATGATGTCACAAACCAGTATATTCTGGCAACAGTTAGGGCTGGTCCCCCTCATGGTCTACCTGCATATATTTGTAGCTTTCATTTTGGACACTGAGGTTAAACATGATGTTTTGTGTTTCAATGTGTGTATGTGTGTGTGTCTGTGTCTTGGAACTCCTTATGTAAGCTGGGCTGGCCTTGAACTCACAGAGATTACTGGCCTCTGCCTCCTGAGTGCTGGGATTAAACCATGCACCACCAGCCCAGGCATATTTTTCTTTTGTAATGTTTGTGTTTTTGTACATGTTCACATAGAGGCTAGAGGTTGAAGTTAGGAGTCTTACTCTCAGGATTAGTCTCCTCTTTCCTTTTTGAGATGGGGTCTCTCATTGACCCCGGAAATCACTAGTCTGGCCTGATCACCAGGCCAGCAAGCCCAAGGGATCCAGTGCTGGGAATTCAGGCATTTGCTACCACACCAGGGTTTCAACATGTGTTCTGGGGGATCAAACTCAGGTCCTCATGTTTGTGTGGTGAAGCCACTTTACCAACCAAGCTGTCTCTCAGCCCCACTTTTTAAACTTAATACTCTATTATTAAGGTATTACCAGAGACATTAAAACCACATCATTTACTATTAGTGATATGCGATATGTAATCATAACCAGAATGGTAGAACTTAACTATATAAAGTCATTGTTGTCTATAATATAATAACATGCAAATATTCAAATCACCTCTTTTGCTTCTGTATCATTAAATATCCTCTGAAAACATTATTTTTCAGTTTTCTGGTAAAAACCTTAAATTTGCATGAAAGTCATTATGATCCCTTTGTATTACCCGAAAGCACGACACACCTGTCTGTGTCACCGCAGAACACCACACACTCCTCTGTGACATGCTCACCCCTCTGTGTCACCCCAGAGCGTAACTCAGCCATCTGTGTAGCTGCACCTATTGCCTCTGCTATGCCTATCACCCTTACCCCAGATCTTCTCCTGAGGCACAAACCCATACCTCTCATGCCCCAGCAGTTCCCTGTCCTCACATCCCTGTTTCCCACACCCTGCCCTTCCTCCCTCCACATATCTTGCATCTCCCTATATCACTGCTCTCAACATGTCTTCTTATCCACTTTCTTCAATTCTGGACCACACCCTAAGTTCTTGCCCCACCCCTCAGCTCCTGTCCTCAGCCTCAGCTGTTGTCCCCACCCTCAGCTCTTGTCCCCACCCAAAGCTCTTATCCCCAACCCTCAGCTCTTGTGCCCACACAAAGCTCTTGTCCCCACCCCTCAGTTCTTCTCCCCACCCCTCAGCAGTTGTCCCCACCCCTCAGCTCTTGTCCCACCCCTCAGCTCTTGACCCCACCCTCAGGTCTTGTCCCCACCCCTCAGCTCTTGTCCCCACCCCGCAGCTCTTGTCCCCACCCCTCAGCTCTTGTCCCCACCCCTCAGCTCTTGTCCCCACCCCTCAGCTCTTGTCCCAACCCCTCAGCTCTTGTCCCCACCCCTCAGCTCTTGTCCCAACCCCTCAGCTCTTGTCCCCACCCCTCAGCTCTTGTCCCCACCCCTCAGCTCTTGACCCCACCCTCAGCTCTTGACCCCACCCTCAGCTCTTACCCCACCCTCAGCTCTTGTCCCCACCCCTCAGCTCTTGTCCCCACCCCTCAGCTCTTGTCCCCACCCCTCAGCTCTTTTCCCCACCCCTCAGCTCTTGTCCCCACCCTCAGCTCTTACCCCACCCCTCAGCTCTTACCCCACCCTCAGCTCTTGTCCCCACCCATCAGTTCTTCTCCCCACCCCTCAGCTCTTGTCCCCACCCTCAGCTCTTACCCCACCTTCAGCTCTTACCCCACCTTCAGCTCTTACCCCACCCCTCAGCTCTTACCCCACCCCTCAGCTCTTGTCCCCACCTTCAGTTCTTGTCCCCACCCCTCAGCTCTTGTCCCCACCCCTCAGCTCTTACCCCACCTTCAGCTCTTGTCCCCACCCTCAGGTCTTGTCCCCACCCCTGAGCTCTTGTCCCTACCCCTCAGTTCTTGTCCCCACCCCTCAGGTCTTGTCCCAACCCCTCAGCTCTTGTCCCCACCCCTCAGCTCTTGTCCCCACCCCTCAGCTCTTGTCCCCACCCCTCAGCTCTTGTCCCCACCCTCAGCTCTTGTCCCCACCCTCAGCTCTTGTCCCCACCCCTCAGCTCCTGTCCCTCCCTCAGCTCTTGTCCCCACCCCTCAGCTCTTGTCCCCACCCCTCAGCTCTTGTCCCCACCCCTCAGCTCTTGTCCCCACCCTCAGCTCTTGTCCCCACCCTCAGCTCTTGTCCCCACCCCTCAGCTCCTGTCCCTCCCTCAGCTCTTTTCCCCATCCCTCAGCTCTTGTCCCCACCCCTTAGCTCTTACCCCACCCCTCAGCTCTTGTCCCCACCCCTCAGCTCTTTCCCCCTCTGCTCAGCTCTTGTTCCCCACCCCTCAGCTCTTGTCCCCTTTGCTCAGCTCTTGTCCCCACCTTCAAGTCTTGACCCCACCCCTCAGTTCTTGTCCCCACCCCTCAGCTCTTGTCCCCACCCTCAGCTCTTGTCCCCACCCTCAGCTCTTGTCCCCACCCCTCAGGTGTTGTTCCCACCCTCAGCTCTTGTCCCCACCCCTCAGCTCTTACCCCACCCTCAGCTCTTGTTCCAACCCCTCAGCTCTTGTCCCCACCCCTCAGCTCTTACCCCACCCCTCAGGTGTTGTCCCCACCCTCAGCTCTTGTCCCTACCCCTTAGCTCTTGTCCTACCCTCAGTTCTTGTCCCCACCCTCAGCTTGGGCTTGGCCCCCTCATCTTATCCTCAGGGAAAACTCTACACACCTAGACCAGGTTCAGTCCTCCAGTGAAGGCTCTGAGCCATTTAGTGTCTCCTATGAATACTAGCGATGACTGTTTTCCAGAATTGATTTGATATTTGCTTCCCTGTTTCTTGCCTACTATATCCCCAGGACCTAGCAAAGTGTCCCATATAGGCACTGCAGCAGCAACATTCACTAAATGAAAAGATGCAAGTAAACACAGACCAAGGAAACAAAACCCACAACAGGTCTGGTCACTTCTCAGAATAAATTCTTAAAAAGGTTAGCTAGGGTTGGGGGATAGCCTTGGGTAGGAAGGCATTAGGGCCTTGGGGAATTTTCCCCTTAGTTTTCTACTATCTTTAGGTTTCTCATATGAATTGAAGTTTCCAGGAAAATCTACATATGTTAAAGATTCTACAAGGCAAGTTACAGGTCCACAAACAAGTTACTGGGACTCCCCAGCTCCTTAAATGCCCATTCACCTGTGTAGCCTAACACCCATCCTTGTGACTATTAGGAAAAACCTCTGGAATGCACAAACAGCTTTCACCAACTGGAAGGTTAAGAAAGTCTTCAGACAAGCCCCTCAGGCCCACACCAGACACCTTTCAACTTGCTGTAACCTGCCTACCTAATGTTCCCCACGATGTATCTAAAAATGCCTTGATTTATGACTTCCTTTGTTCTGCGACTGTAAAAATCTCATGAAATTGTTAACTTTGTTGGAACATGACATCGGGGCAACTTAAAACCTTGTTTCTAGGTCATGGTCATTCATATTTGGGATCTGATTAAACTCCCTTATATCCCCTTCAAAGTGAGAGACATGTCTTGCATGGACACCCAAGGACTTCAATGACCATTGTGACTGGTGGGTCTCTCAATTCCTACCCACCATTCCTGCATTATTATTATACTGGCACCCACATTGTCAGTGGTGGGTGGGTCTCTGTCTCTAGTGTGGGGACATCACAAGTACTTCTTGGCTGTTTTGTTTTCCTCTTTCCTAATGATACAAGGAAGGCTGTCAAGAGTTGGCCTGGCCCAGTTCTGCCCCTGGCCAGATCAAGCCCCTGTAATTTAGCATTTCCTGGCCTTAGCTTTATTCACTGTGCACTGAGTATATTTCAAAACTGTTAATTTTTTTCCCTTTCCTACCTGGAACAATGTGAGATTTTCCTCGAATTTTTACAGCGTGAACCATATGTAATTCTAAGAGATATATCGTACAAAAAAGATCAGAGCTTCCCTGAGTCTGAGGCCTTAGAGATTTATATCTGAATGTCAGTCTATACTTTGTCTCTGACAATTTACAAGAACATTTGGGTGATTCTGGGAGCTACTGGTTCCTGTGGCTTTGCCAAAAGCACCAGCTCAACTTGAGCTGCAGGTACTCAGTGGGTGGTCAAGAGCTGGAGTAAAGCTTGACACCTCTTTATATCGTATCTGCTTCCTTGGCTTCCTTAAACTTCGGGCCTGACTCCTCCTGCTCAACTCTGTACAAAGGCATGTCCCCTAGTTAGTTTGACCCTAGGGGCACCTAAGAAGTGAGTTCTCAATTGGATGGTCTCCTGTATCTTATTGTCCCTGTGGGCATATCTGTGTTTGCTAACTGATGCAAGAGAGCCCAGCCCACCATGGGTGGCATCATTCCCTTTTTAGGTGAACCTGAGCTGTATAAGTTAGCCGACCCGCTAGCCAGCTACCAAGCAGAGCTCTTGAGGGTGCCTGTCATACTTCTTTAGTTGTGAATTTTGTGAATTGAGTTCTGTGGTTGGAGGTAATGCTGAGTGAAAAAGAAAGCAGCCTGTCTTCAAGTTCCTGCCCTGACTTCCCTAGGTGACGAACTATAGCCTGTGAGCTGAAATAAACCCTTTTAAGCCCTAAGATGTGTTTGGTCTGATTATTTTATAACAGCAACAGTATGACAACTGGAACAACTTGTTAACGTGGACATTCCTCTGAAACTGTACTAGAAGGGTGATTAGCTCTGGGTTTGCCTAAGCCTTCCCTCAATACCCCCTCACATCCTCCACCATGCATATAGGCTTCTTTGATAACAGCAACGCTGTCTTCATTTCACTTCTCCTGCTTTGAAGTTGGGCATCTGCCTGGTGACTTTAAATTCTGTTATGGAAGTTCCTTTGGGTTTTGTGTGTGTGTGTGTGTGTGTGATTCTGTTTTTTGTTTTTGTTTTGGTGTGTGTGTGTGTTGATTCAGATTGCCTTCCAGAACCATCTACTTTCAGCCTGAAGCATTTCCTGTGCTTTTCTTATAAGCTCATCCACTAGAAATACATTCTCCCAGGGTATGTTTATCTGGGCAAGCCTTCAGTTTTACCTTCTCTTCTGAAAGGAAGTGTGGCCAGAGCTGATGCTCATTCATTATGGTTTTCCTCAGGGCTGTTTAAAAACATTGCTCTCCTACCTGGCCTCATATGCTTCCAATGAAAGCTTCTGGAAGTCAGGAGCTATCTGTCTCTAACAACCTTCAGGATTCTCTCCTTATCTTTGAACTCCAGCATTTCGATGGGGGTTTTCCTATTGCGGGTCTGTCTGCATCTATCATCCTTTGAGTTCACAGAGTATAGGAGAACCACTGCTGTTCTATCGCTTTGGAGGTTTGTGGTCATTAGATGATTTTTGTGCTCCTCTCTTCTTTCCTTCTGGGTCTCCCATCAGGCTATGCTGTCCTGTTTAGTGGTACCCTACATTCCTCTGGAGAAATGCTTCATTTTTCTTTTTTATTCTTTCTGGCCTCAGCTTGTGTGATCTTTGCCTGTAGAATTTTAAGTTTGTTTATTTAAATATACTGTTGAGGGTTAGTTTTTTCTTTTGTTCCAATTATTGGACTTTACAAGTCTAGAATTTCTGTTTGGCTCTTTTTTTTTTTGTTCTTTCAACATCTCTGTAGAGGTTTGACAGGGGGTTATCATTACACCTTCCTAGCTTGCTTTAGTTGCACTTGAGTGAACATTTTTCTCTATTTTGTGTGAGTGGTGTGTCTGTTCACATGAGGGTTGCGTATGCAGACAGGTACACACACACACACATGCATATGGGGGCAGGAGGTGAATGGTGAATGTCTTCCCTTGGCTGTTCTCAACCTTGCTTGCTGAGACAGTGAACTTAAGAGTTCACAGATTTGCTAAGCTAAGTGGCCAGGGAATTATAGAATTATAGGCTCAAGCTGCTATTGGCTGGCTTCTTATGTGGGTACTGCCCAGTGTAAGATCACAGAATTTTTTAGCCGCTAGTCTCTCTCCAAATTGGGCCCTGTCCTGCAGTTCCTATGATCCTGAAGCTCTCAGAATTCTCTCTCCCTTTGTTATAATAAATCTTTCCCCTCTCTACTACCCAGAATCAAGATCGCTGTCTTAGTTATTGTTCTATGCTGTGATGAAACATCATGACCAAGGCAACTTATAAGAGAAATCATTTAATTGAGGGGGGGGGATTTGCTTAGTTTCAGAGGTTGAGTCCATGGATATCATGGTGAGGAATATGATGCCAAGCAGGTATGCATGTCTGGAGCAGTAGCTGAGAGAACACATCTTATCCCCAATATGCAGTTTGTAGAAGAGAGAGCGAGAGAGAGAGAGAGCGAGAGAGAGAGAGAGAGAGAGAGCGAGAGAGAGAGAGCGAGAGAGAGAGAGAGAGAGAGAGAGAGAGAGAGAGAGAGAGAGAGAGAGAGAGAGAAGAGAGAAGAGAGAAGAGAGGAGAGATTTGGTTTGATATGGTGTTATGAAACCTCAAAGCTCATTCCGAGTAAAATACCTCTTCTAACAAGGTCGTACCTCCTAATCCTTCCCAAACAGTTCCACTAACTGGGGCCTAGGCATTCAAATATATGAACCATGATGACCATTCTCATTCAAACCACCACAACCACTTGAGTTATAGATAGATTTTCATTGGTGCTTTGTAAACTCTAGCACATAGGATGAACCATATGATATGGAAATTTATACCCTCTGTTCAGTGAAATTTTTAAGAGCAAGGAACTGCCTTTGTTCTTCCACAACTGAAAGGTCTGTCTGTGATTGTGATGGCAGCTCTCCAAATGAAGCTCTCCTTGAAGGGGACTTGCCTTCTGATTCCTTTCTACAGACAACATTTCTTCCAGCTCTAACATGCAACCCATGAGCACATCTGAAAGATAAGTTTGAAGCTTTTTCCAAATGAACTTACACTTGGTCATGCTCACGCATGCTGACCAAGCTGTCTCTTGCTTCCTTTTCTGGGGCATGCATGCTGACACTGCCCTGCTTCTTTGCATGTTTCCAGTTGTCACCCTCCCTTCTCTTCCTCTCTCCTTCTTCCAGGGGAGAAACAGGCTTAACTAAAATAGACATTAAACAAGAAAGCAAATGATATGCCCCACAGTGGAGGAAATGATGCCTCATACTGCTTGGGTAGGGTGCCTTTGGGTGTGACCTTAGACACTGGGAATTCTGGTGGCTTAGGTAGGGCTCATTTTCCTCTTTTTCTGATGGTAGCCAGCTATCAAACTCTACTAACTGCCTGTTATTTATCATTTCTAATATGTCTGGAGGCACAACTTGTTCCTCAAACTGATTGGATCAAATTGTGATTCTTTCGAGAGATGGTTCTAAAGTCTGTGTCTGGTGCTTGCTCTGATGCTCCCTGGTATCAACTCTTTGCACAGCAGGGCTGGGGAGGTGGCTGTCAGTCAAGTGCTAGCTTTGCAAGCCTGAGGGCCTGCCTTCAACCTCAGCATCAGTGTGAAAGCCAAGCATGGAGGGAAGAGTGCTGGGGAGGCAGAGAAAGGAGAATCCCTGGGATCCAGGGTTGGTTGGTTATAAACTCTATGGAGAACAATGAACCAAGACACCAGATATCTACATGAATACACAGGTCCATATATGTGTATACATGCACACAGGTTTGACTTGAGTCCTGAGCAGAGGAGCTGAACAATGGCCACCATCGCTATGGCTGCCATCACTCTGTACCTCTTGCGATGGAACCTGCTTCCAGGGCTCTAAGTAGTCTTAGAATGTCCACCCCAGGCTAGACCCTTTACTCCACGAGGTTGGGCTGAAAAGAAGCCTCCAAGGTTCTAACTATACCTCCAGGGCTTAGATTCAGAGATAGGTACCCTTCCCAGAAGGACCCATGTGTGGAGCTACAGTGGAGTCTCTCTACTTGGCTGAGCTGGGGCCAGAGGGGGGAGCAGTCTCCAGTTCTGTGGATTTTCTTGAATGGATGTTCCTTTACTCATTATTTATCTTTAGAATCATTCCAGAAGCTTCTTTTCATTGTCACCAGCTTCGTTATGTCATGGAGTCCATCCCCCCTCACCCCTCCCAACCATCTGGCTTAATGTTGAAAGCCTGCAGTTTATTTTTGTTTTTTGAGACAGGGTCTCACTATGTATCTCTGGCTGACCTGAAACTCACTCTGTAGATAAGACTGGCCATAGAGATCACACAGACACAGAGACGACCTTGCTCTGTCTCCCTGGAGCTGGGATTGAAGGTGTGTACCACTATGTGAGCTTGTCCTCTGATTGGTTAATTAATAAACTGGTTAATTTTTCAACAAGCCTTCCTATTGGTTTGTTTCATCTTGGTAATAAAATGAGTAGAAGAAAATACTTAATCTGTCCCATTAAGATAAAAAAAAACTATATGAAACTAATGACATCAATTTTTTCCATTATAAAAAATAGCACTTCATGTGGCCCTACCCTCTGTATACTAAGTGGAGTATGTTACATTCTTTAATCTTCAGAACTCAGTGAGGTAGCCACAATAATTTTCCCAGCTTTGCCAGCAAGGCAAACCTTTACATGGGAGGTTAAGTGATTTATCAAGTGACTGACAGCTAGTACATGGTACACTCAGGAGCCAAACGCTTTGCTGGCTCCAGAGTTTACATTTTTAATCACCACAATATAAACACCTAAAATCAATAGTTTACCATCCAATATTAGACTTTTCATAAACTGCAATGTGTATTTCTCACCTGCCCCTCCTATTTCTTTGTATTGTATGCATGTGATGTATGTGCATACATATGTGTGTGGGTATGGATGCCCATGTGTACACTGGGGCCAGAGGAGGTCGTCAAGTGTCCTGCTTTGTCACCCTCCACTTCATTCTCATGAGAGAGGCTCCCTCACTGAATCTAGATCCAGGCTGGGAGCCAGCAAGGCCCACAGTCCTCCTGTGTCCACTCACCGTGGTGCTAGCATTAGAGGCACACCTGTGGTCATACATGGCTTTGCATGGTCATATGTGGCTTTGCATACCTCATGCTTCTGCATAAAGGCCCTTTACCCACTGAGCCATGTCCCCAGCTCTTATTTTGTCCCCTTCCTCCTATCCAACAGTTTTAATGCTATTTATCACAGCTAATTTTATGAGCTAGAGTTCCCAAACAATGTTAAACAGCAGTGGAGCTAGGGGTGGAAGGTCTCACAGAGAGCTCCTGGTGATGGCAGACTAGTCATTGATTTTGACAGCAGAAGTGTTGATGAATCTGCACACACGATCAAGCTGCATAGAGATACTCACTGTATACACACACACACACACACACACACACACACACACACACGCTTGTTTAAGCCAGTGCAGATGGAACAGTTTGTAGCCTAGGCAACTGCCATGTGTGAACATCAGCTTTTTATTCTCCATATCGTAATATAGTTAAACAAAATGCCACCACCAGAAGAAGCAAGGTGAGAGTTCCACAGGTTCCACGCATTGTTTCTGCAATGAGAGTCCATGTCTTACAGCAGCTAGTGGTGCCCAGAGTGGCCTCTTTCTCTATGTGACATGAATGTAGCATCCATCAGAGCTGTAGATCTTCTTTTCTAGTTAACTACTGTTGACTTAGGAAGTAATTCTTTTTTTTTTTTTTTTTTTTTTTTGGTTTTCCGAGACAGGGTTTCTCTGTGTAGCCCTGGCTGTCCTGGAACTCACTTTGTAGACCAGGCTGGCCTCAAACTCAGAAATCCTCCTGCCTCTGCCTCCCAAGTGCTGGGATTAAAGGTGTGCGCCACCACCGCCCGGCTTAGGAAGTAATTCTTTACTGACCTGAATATTCACACAGATGACAGAGAAACTGAGCTGAGGGACTTGAGGTTACACCAGGATCTCCCCAAGCCAATCCGAAAGAATTTGTGAACTGGATGAGAAAGTATTTCAAAGACAAACATAATATTTTTTAAAAAGTATATTAATTCAGTCACTCATGGAAATGGGCGGAAGAAATTAGGACTTATGAATGCTCACCTCTAAAACAATAATACCACTAGCAGATAACACAGCCCTGAGGGCACACTTCCAGTGTCATATGATGCTGCACTGCTGGCATTGGCTCCCTGCCCTCCCTCCCTCCCTCCCTTTCCTCTCCCTTCTCTTTCTCTTCCCCTCCCTCCCTTTCCTCTCCCTTCCTTCTCCCTCTACTTCCCCCTTTTCCTTCTTCTCACTCACCTTCCCCCCTCCCCCTTCCTAGGCAGGACATCCCAGGCTGGCCTAGATCTCACAATCTTCCTGCCTTATAAATATCCAAAACACACACACACACACACACACACACACACACACAGAGAGAGAGAGAGAGAGAGAGAGAGAGAGAGAGAGAGAGAGAGAGAGAGAAGGAATGCAGGAGGCAGTCTGTTCAGAGTCCTCGTGAAAAGAATGCT
Source organism: Tokudaia tokunoshimensis (assembly GCA_036184795.1). Lineage (NCBI taxonomy): Eukaryota > Metazoa > Chordata > Mammalia > Rodentia > Muridae > Tokudaia > Tokudaia tokunoshimensis. The sequence continues at coordinate 31,745,078 of BTHU01000006.1, read as the reverse complement.
GGCTAGGATGGGACGGGGAGGCTGATTTGGGGTGTCAGACCTCTGACTTCCTGGGCTGCTGGCTTGCTGAATAAAGTAGAACTGAGAGATTTAGTTCCTGACTCAGCTCTATGGCATTTGTGGTGACAGGCCCCATGAACTCCAGTGTTCTAGTTACACAGTAGGGTGGCTCTGGATGCAAATGACAAAGTGTTCCAGTTAAAGGTTCTTACATATGAGTTCTAAGTGGAGGAAATGACTCCTGGTTGAACAGTCGGTATCCACTCAGCACCGGTATGGCCACTTCCTGAGCAGGCTGGCTCGAGCTGCTGTACCTTCCTACAATAGCATCTAGGAAGGATTTCCCACACCGTATCACTCTGTCCACCTCTCAGTAATACAGTTCTTCATCCACACAACAGTGGCATGCATAGCCACAAATTCCTGGGATGAAAATACTCTCCTTGACCACAGGTTGATGAGAGCTTCAATGATTATGGTGAGGTTGGAATATTATTGCAGGTCCAGGGCCCAATTATAAATTATCTTGGGGTAGCCTTGTCCCTTTATAATAATAAGGACCATTTATTATCCACCTCTGTATGTTACTGTGCTGGATAGTTTTATGTCAACTTGACAGAAGCTAAAGTCATCAAAGAGGAAGGAGCCTCAATTGAGACAATGCCTCCACAAGATCAGGCTATAGGCAAGCCTGTAGAACATTTTTTTAATTAGTGATTGATGCGGGAGAGCCCAGCCTATTGTGGGTGATGACATCCTTGGGTTGGAGGTCCTGGTTCTATAGAAAAGTGGGCTGAACAAGCCACAAGAAGCAAGCCAGTAAGCAGCACCCTTCCATGGCCTCCACATAAGTCTCTGCCTCTAGGTTCCTGCCCTATTTGAGTTCCTGTCCTGATTTCCTTCAGTGATGGACTACAATGCTGAAGTATAAATCAAATGAACCCTTTGCTCCCTAACTTGCTTTTTGGTCATTGTGTTTCACCACAGCAATAGAAACACCTAACATCCATGTGATATTTAGCTAAGTTCTTTCAGAAGGTACAAACAGACCTCTGGCTCCCACCATCCCAAAGGCTAAGAATGTCCTCAGACAGAATCTGAAGCTGTCACAGAGATTTCCCTATTCTGCTGAAGTCTGCCTACCTGCATTTTCCACTGATGTATAGTACCTTGATTTATGATTTACTTTGCTCTATTACCATATGATCTTCATAAAACAACCACCATGTTGGAAGATGTGACCTGGGGTAGTCTAATTTGTGTTCCAAAGCCATGGTCGCTCAGAATGGGGAGAGTGTGAACTAGATCGATCCTCTTTTGAGGATATCTACTCACAGTGTTAGTACAGGCCAAGCACTAGACATGGGTCCTGGTGTAGAGCAAATCCCCCTCCCCTCCCCAAGATGTCAACTGCCTTAATTGCTGTTGATTTACTGTGAGCTATGAGGCCACTTCTGGTCCACATACTTGTCCTGCTGCAGCATAATGAGACAGGACAGTGTCAACACGCTTGAAGAAACCTCTTGTCTTGCCTTCTGTTGGGAGTGCTTGTTGTCTCTCCTGGTGACTAAATTAAGGATGACCCCTATAGCTGGGGTGATGGCTCAACTGCTAAAATGCTTGTTACACAGACATGAGGATCTGAATTCAATCCCAAGAATCCATGTAACACAGAGTGGTCTAGGGCATACCCTTGGGCACACACTTCCTGGGCTCACAGGCCAGCCAGCCTAGCCTACTTGGTGAGTTCATGGTAAAAGTGAGGGACTATCTCCAAAAAGCAAGGAGGAGAGAGACTTACAAAGACACCTGAAGCTGACCTCTGATCTCCCCATGCACATGCACATATGTGTATGTACATCAGCACATACATGTGTGCCTTCCTCCAAAAATACACATGGTGCCACTGCAAGGAGTCTGGCGCTGTACATGAAAGGCCAGATGTGAAGAGAGGGAAGGTGTCATAGCTGAGGGAATGGTTGCGTGTGTAGTACAGTGCAGGGTACAAAGTCTGGAGCCTGCACTAGTGTCTGGATTGTGTAGCTATCAGCCAAGAGGCTAAGGAAACATCCTCCACTTCCAACTCATCTCCTGTCCCCTCTGGACATGAACTTGAGAGAGGAATACTTTGAAACTGTCCCCTGCATAGGTCCCCCATCACCTTTTCATGACAGCACTTTCCCCATAGCACACTCCATTTCTCTCCTATTGAGTGTGTGCATGACACTCTCACTCTCTCTCTCTCTCTCTCTCTCTCTCTTTCTCTCTCTCTCTCTCTCACACACACACACACACACACACACACACTCACAAGTTCCTACACACCCATTTTCTTACTGTACGTCATGTGCAGTGATGTAGGAAGCTTATGCTTGTGATAAGTGGGGAGCTGTGTCACCTCAAATATGAATATGTCTGCCAAAGCCAGGATGAGCAATCCTACAGAAAGTCAGACTTAATGTTCACACCTTTGTTAATATGTTGTGTTTTTCTTTCTTTGCCACGGATTTCTTTCCATTGTCTTTCACTGAGGATCTGTTTTCTATAACCAGTCCCTCTGGAGCTTAGCCAGAAAGGCATTAATCTTGTTGGGAAGGAAATTCTTTCTCCACCCACTCAGGTTCTCTAGCTGCATCTGCAAAGGGAACCTGCAAAAGACAGTCTGGAGAAAAGGAAACAATTGTATTTAATGTTAAGAGTCTTGTATGGAGTTTGGAATAAAACGTAGTGATAGACCACTTGCCTAGAATCTACCAGTAAGAAGCTGGGATGTGGCTCAGGGTAGAGTGCTTGCCTAGAATCCCCCAGCAAGGTGCTTTAGTGTGGTCCAGTAGTAGAATGTTTTCCTAGAATACTCCAGTGAGGTGCTGGGGTGTGGCTCAGTGGTAGAGCCCCTGCCTAGAATCCTCCAGTGAGGATCTGGGGGCATAGTTCAGTGGTGGAGCCCCTGCCTATAATCCACCAGTGTGGGGCTGGGGTGCGGCTCAGTGGTAGAGCCCCTGCCTGACATAGGCAAGGCCCTGGGATCATCCCTAGCACAAAGAAAATAAAATAGTTTTACAAGACGTTTTATAGGAAGGGCATTAAACTCTATAGAAATAGTTGCATTTTGGGGCTTTTTCAATCATTTGGAAAAGGAATGAAAACTTTAAAAGAGAAATGCCAGAGAACTGGAAGGGCTTTGTACCTCTCTTCAGGGAGGAAACAAGAGAAAGGCTGAAGCACAAGGAGAGGTTAATGGCAGCCACAGCCATCAGGAGGAGGTGCTGCATCTGCTCGCAGTGGCAGCCCGTCTCAGTAATAGGGCTGGTAGCCTTCTCGGGGTTCTCTGTAGGGGAAGTGAGGCCAGGAGAAAGCCTTCTCCAGGGGACCATGGTGTGTTGTCAGTGGCCAAGAACAGACAGGAAACTCACCCCACATTTTCTTCTCTCAATTGTTTTAAGCTGAAATCCATCTACTTACTGAGTGGGACATTCCCATCTTCCTTCTTTTATGTCACAGATGCTGAGAGAGACACATCGAATGCCAAGGAAGGAGGAAGCGGGCAGAGTAGACAACTGAACCCTAGTCCAGCTCGGCTCTCAGCATCTAACTCAGGCAGCTAGCAGGAGGAATCCTACTTCCATGATATCCAATACTCTTTTCTAGGTTCCCCAGCACTTATACTCACATGTGCATGCACTCCTGCCCCCAGACACATGCACATATGCATAATTTAAAATAAATAAATAAATAATGGAAGCCCTCAGAGATGCTTTGTTGTAAAGTGTTTGCTTTGCCAACACAATGACCATAGTCTGATATCCCAGGACCTTTATAAATCAGCCAGACTTATTGGCTCACTCTTGTTAGCACTGGGGAGGTGGACTCAGGATGGCCATGGGGCTTTGGGGCTAGCTAGCTTTGTCTAATTCATCAATGAGAGAACCTATCTCTAAAATAACAAGATGAATAGCATCTGAAGGATGACAACCTAAAGTTGTCCCCTGGCTTCCACATCTGTGCAAACAGAAGAATGCTATCTCTCTCTCTCTCTCTCTCTCTCTCTCTCTCTCTCTCTCTCACTCACTCACACACACACACGCACACACATGCACACACGCACACAGTGTCAATAGTATAGTTAAGAAAGGTGGATGTTAGTATTGATTCTTTCTCTCTGTCTTTCTCTCTCTCCGGAAGCCAATCATTATTTTTTTGTTTTGTTTTGTTTTGTTTTTACAATACAGGCCAAGTGCCCTGAATCTGAAAATTCTGGTTCAAAGATGTTTAGAAACCTGAAAAAATTCAAACACCAAGATGACAGTCAAAATGTTTTAGATCTTAAAGCATTTTGGAGTTTTAGATTTTCAGGGAAGGAATGTTCAGCTCATAAGATCGATATGGACACTGCAAAAGTCAGACCACCCTGAAGTCCAAAATGCATCCGTCCCCTAGCATTTCAGATGAGGGGCCATCTGCCTGTTGTAAAATTAAAGGGGAGCCCAGGAAGGCACCCATCCCAGCCCTTCATAGCCTTCTTGGGTGAGCCAGTGAGGGTACAGATGAGTCAAGGGAACTGGAAAGGAAAAGGCCAGCCTCATATCTTGAAAGCTTTATGTAATTTACATAAATCTGCACGTTGAGTTCAAAAAGCACAGATCTGCAATATTCAAGTTAATTAGGACAAACTTATTTAATATGAATCCAATATTCAAGAATAACATAGATAAAATACAGAGCCATTTAAATAAACCAATTGTTTTAATCATTTCTTGATTAGGATAGCTAAAATAAGCTTCACAGACATATGGCAGTGCCAGCAGGGTGCTGGTTCCCACACTGTGACTGCAGGGAACAGCCCCAGAGCTGGGTTGACAGGGCTGATGACAGCAGGCCTGTGCTTCAGCTCCAGCAAGGGGGACAGCCAAGGGCTTCCTGAAGTGCTGGCTGTACCTGAGCTCAGGCTGCGCCTCAAATACTCCAGTCATTAGACCTGGGTAGGTGGCAGAGAGAATCCTAGCCAGTTCTTAACTTCTGTCTTAGCACATAATGCAACTGGAGTTCAGGGCTGTGCCCTGCCTGTCCCTTGGACGGGAACTGAACCTGTAGATCTTCACTTCATTTAGAGTCAGCCATCTGAGACAGTGAGTTAGCATTCTAAACATCCACCTATATCTTGTCACCAGTGATGGGTCCTATGGGGGAGGGGAGGGCAGGCAGTCAATCATCTCGGAACTGTCCATCCCTTCAGGAGGTCAGCAGGTTTCTGAGACTTGTAGTATCTGCACCTGCTTCCAGCCCTGGTTCTCTTCCTTCTGTCCACACGTCAGGCACACACACAGTGCCTAAATCCAGTTTGTACCTGCTCTTGTTAACCTTGTATTCCTCCAGGGCACCTGGGCTGGGAGGGGTTAACTCAGAACAGTGTATGTTTGTGTGTGTGTGTGTGTGTGTGTGTGTGTGTGTGCGTGCGTGCGTGTGCGTGTGTGTGTGCGTGCTAGGCTGCTGGTAACACATAAGTGCAGATTCCTTCCTATGACATGGGGCATATATGTGTCTTTATAATTTGCAATATGAAAGTGTCTCTAGCCAGCCCTCCTGTCTCTTATCATTAAGAGGGACACAGCCCAACCACCCAGAATGGGTAGGTGTTCAGGTGGAGGTTTCAGAGGGAGGTGGTACTGGACCCTTCAGTCCATCCATTCCCGAGGTAGGTGCAGGCTTATCCACCACGGATCACAAGCCCACAAGCCTCTTCCTGTACACACTGACCCTTTTCCTGACTATCTGATTGCACTGTCAAAGTCTCCTCAAAGAAAGGGACTAGAAAAGTTAGGGCTACACCTTCTAAGAATGAGCACCCTATGCCATCACTGAGAACTCCAGAAAAGCCAGCATTTTCAAAAGTCTGGAAATTAATCAAAAACCTTACACCAATCTGAGTACTCACTGCTTATTCAAGACAAACAGGAATTCTACTAAAAAATAGCAGGTCACAAGCAGTTTTACTGGTCCTATTCCATAGATCCTTTCTTGGTATAAAACTACCTATTTAAAAAATAATTCTCGCAACCACAGAGGCTGTGAAAGCCAACAGTTCCAAAGCCACTGCTGAGGCCAGGAAGGAACTGCTACTCTCTGACCTGTCAAGAGGCTCTCTGGGAAAGTTCTACTCTCTGGGTTTGCCTTTATTTGACCCAAATCAGAGCTTACTTAGTGCAAAAAGGCTCAGCCTCTAGGGAGTTTGTTGCAAACAATCAGTGACAATTGTTCAACACCATAGCTGCCCACAGAGCCGTACTGGTCAGAGCTAACAAGTGTCAGGCATGAAGTCTGAAAAGGAAGCCATTCTTGGCAAGGGTAGAGGAGACAGTTTTTAAAACCTCTGACATTCCCAGATTGTTCAGAACAGCACATGCACGTGCAGGTTGTGAACACAAATAGAAAAAGATCTAAAATAGCCCTAATGTTTCCCCTCTGGTGACCTATGTGTCTTTGGACAAGCAAGAGGGAGGCTTAGGGCTGGGAAGGTTAATATGTTTGCTGTGCAAATGTGAAGACCTGAATTGGATCCCCAACACTCACATAAAAAGGCTGGTGTCTTAGTTAGGGTTTACTGCTGTGAACAGACACCATGGCCAAGACTACTCTTATAAGGACAACATTTTTAATTGGAGCTGCCTTACAGGTTCAGAACTCAGCCCATTATCATCAAAGCAGGAGCATGGCAGCATCCAGGCAGGCATGGTGCAGGAGGATCTGAGAGTTCTACATCTTCATTTGAAGGTTACTAGGAAAAGACTAGGTTCCAGGCATCCAGGCATCTAGGATAAGGGTCTTAAAGCCCACACTCACAATGACATACTTCCTCAAACAAGGCCACACTCACTCCAACAAGGCCACACTCACTCCAACAAGGCCACACTTCCTAACAGTGCCACTCCCTGGGCCAAGCATATTCAAACCACCACAGCTGGGTACCACTGTGGTACCTCTGCAAACCTGGTACTGGGAGGCAAAGATAATAGGGGATCCCTGAGGCTCATCCATATGTCAGTCTACCTGAACTGGGGAGATTCCATCCCAGGAAAATAGAGGAAGACAACTATAGTAACCACTGGTCTGCATGCACATACATGTGCACACATGTGCATGTGTAAAATACACCTCACAAAACATACAGAATTGGAGGCTTGGAAAGTACCTGGCAGTACAGCAACACATACTTCAGCACATGGAAAACCCTACTCAAAGCTTGAAGATTTTTTGGACAACTCTGTGGAGGCATTAGGGTATAGGTCCTTGCCACCAAGGCTGATGTCCTGGACCTACATGCAGAAGAAGAGAACAATCTCCTGTAGGTTGGCCTTTTCTCTGGTCCACCCACACCCACACATGTACAGATACACAAATGATTAATTAATTATGTAAATGATTAATTCTGGAAGCCACTTAACAGACAGAAGCAACATGAAGGACATATCCTTGGAAGCATAGGGAATCCGGTTTCCAAAGCTGCCACACCCCACCATTGAATGGTCAGTTTTCAACAAGCCTGAATGAGATGTATAAAAATGTGGAAAACTTGCCCTGGACTGGGATGAACAGCAGTTAACAGACACAGTCTCTAGGGACACTATTGGATTTCCTCAACAAAACCTTTAAATTAGCTATCACAAATATATTTTTCAAAGCTGGGAGAATCAATTCCTTAACATCTCTGGGCAAGCATGCCTCCCCTAGTACCCAACTAGTTTAGTAAGCCAAACAAGGCGGACACAAATGTTGGAACGCACTGGGCTGAAGACGAAGATGTGTAACTCCAAGTGGGCACTCCCGGAAGTGCCGCAATACCTGCAACACTTCTGTCTCCCAAGCAGGGTGCTCTGGAGAGAAGATAGGACCGGCCTGCTCGACGCAGACAGAACAGGCCTGCACATGAGTCTGCCGCTCTAGCTCTAATTATCTGTGTCTTCTACAAAGCAATCATTCGGAGGAGCCCGTAAGATGGTCTCAATGGTTTAGAACAGCCAGCTGCATGTCCTTGGGAGGCTTCCTGACAAAAGGACCCTCAGCCAAAGCAACACACTTTGTATGTGGTTCAAGCGACCCACGTGAAGACACCTGGTGATTAAGTTAGAACCTGCTTTAAGGATGTTACAGGCCACAGTGGGGAATGCATTTAGTTCCCAGTGAACTGCTAATTTCTATTTAATCCCCGTGAAGTAAGTTGCTTAGACAAAGCACAAGCTTGAGATTCCCAGGATCTGTTGCTAGAAATGGAGTTCTTCCCCAGCCTCAGTGTAACCCCCGTCAGGATAAAGTCATTATCCGCACAGGTAAGTTTCCACAACAGGTAAGGAAGGCCATCTAGAGTAGAGAGCAACAGCATGTTCAGTGCTCTGGGACCGGGAGGTGGCTTAGTGGCCAGAGCTCTTATAGTACCATTGTGAAGCTCAGGGTAGAGATAGCTCCCACCCACATAGATGCAGGATGGGCTCTGTGGCTCATCAGTTATCCCAGAACTCTGAAAGTAGAGACAGGGGTCCAGGCACAGGCTCGCTAGTTAAGACTAGTCAAATGGATTTGCTCTGTCTCTCACCTCAGTACACAAGTATAAGCAAAACAAACAAACAGACACTCCAAAACCAAACCAAACAACAAAAAACAAAACCCCTTTCTATACTCTTTCCTTCACTATTTTGGTCAGAGTGTTTTAACACAGCAACAGGAAAGAAACAAGAACACGTGTTTTTCTTTCTTTCTTTTTTTTAAAAGACACTCTGGTCCATGTCTGTACTATGAAAATGAAAGCTCAGGGCTGCCTGTCCATGCTCTGCTGCAGCTGGGGGCCTGAACAGGAGGGTTTGCATCCCCTCAAAACTGACTCCCACCTCCTAAACACTTTAGGGCTTCAATTAAACAGATGAGGAAACACAGTGCAAGAATTAATTAGTGCAGACCTCCTGGGCTCGTTGAGCAAGTCCCAGGGAGAAAGCAGAAGAATGTGCTGCTAGTAAGGAAACAAAAGTGTAATTATTACCACTGAACAAAGAGGAATGTGTAATTGGAAATAGTCAGGATTGTGCGAGTACCCATGGGGACTCTACAAACATGAGCCGTAGCAAGTGGAAAGGGACCTACAGTCTGAGGGAAGCTCGGCATCTGCCCTTGGAGTTTTGGGATGCTTCCCTTTAATCTCCCAATCTCAGGGCACTGGTTCAGTGTAGGAAGCAGAGAGGCACACTCTAGTCATTCACACATGCGGTAAACACCTTTGCACTCCTGTGTTCGGGGCAGGTTGAAAGCCAGTGGTTTTCTCTTGCTCTGCTGATAAAAACACACAAATAGCTGGAGAGACAGGTTTGCTTACATCACCACTTAATTCAGAACAGAGAAAGGCAGCTGGAGCTCTGAGCAGTCACAGCGGACAGATACTCCCTCTGTCATTGTTACGTGTCAAAAGTGAAGTTAGTCGGAGATGTCTCTCCATGGGGATTCCCTCTCTCCTTTCCCTGGGCCTGCATGCTTCTTTGATTCTGTCTATATGACCATGCTGTGTGAGGATGCTGTCTGTGTCCCTGGGATTCTTATCACCACACAGGTGAGCCGAAGAATGTCTGGAGACAGGATCTCGTTCCCTTAGAGCATTCCATCTGGATGGAGTGGATGTCAGCAACAAAACTAAATAGACAGGATACGGTTGGCTCCAAAGGGACACCAGGAACAGGAAAGAATGGTGTAAGGATTGTCCTTTTGTCACTTAGAGGCTGTCAACCCCTTCCCGAGTTTCAGCAGCTATGGTAAAGCAAAGGCTTCAGAGGCCCCGATGTGTGTCTAGGTAGCCACAAGCTTCCTCCTACATGAACTCACAGACTTAACACTACTACACTTGCACCATCTTTCTGGGACAGTGCTGAGAAAACAGTGTTCATGGGGGGGGAGCGGCTTGCAGAATGACAGAGGGGCAGGTTAGAGAAATGAAGGACCCATTAAAGCCATCTCTGAGCATCCAACCTGGTCACCCTGCCATCTTTGGCTAATTGATACTCCCCCAATCCATAGATGTGTGACAAACCCCAAAGCTAGTGTTTGGGTTCACCACAATGGGATGGTTTGTTACAAAGAAGTAGGTAACTGATACACCACTCAATGTAGACAGAGAAGGTATGCGCTAAGAAAGAAAATAATCAAGTCCTTCTGAGACCCAGGATAGAGACTGCTCAGTGGAGAAGGGCAGCCACTGCATAAGCATGAAGACCTGAGTTCAGAGCCCCAGAACCCATGCATAAGGTGGGGGTCAAGGCTTGAACCTGTAACCCTGTACTGTGTTGGCCCAGACAAGCAGATCACAGAGGCTCACTGGACAGTCAGTCTGGTTGAAATGGTGAATTCCATGTTCAGTGAAAGATCTGCCTAAAAATAAGCAGGAAAGCCACAAAATAAGACACACCTGACATTGACCTCTGATCTCCACACATAGGTGGAGGCACCTGCACAACATGTGCATACACATGTATGTAACACACATACACTGAGAGACACAGAGACAGACACACACAGACAGACACACACACACATATCTGAGAGATACAGATAGACACACACACACTGAGAGAGACACAGACAGAAAGACAGACTGAGAGGGAGACAGAGACACACACACTCACTGAGAGACACAGACAGACACACACACTCACTAAGAGACACAGACAGACACACACACACTGAAAGAGAGACGAAGACAGACATACACACACTGAAAGAGAGACAAAGACAGACATACACACACACACACATTGAGAGAGAGACAGAGATAGAAAGACAGACACACTGAGAGAGACACACACACAGACAGAGAGGGAAACAGAGACACACACTCACACTTAGAGGTATACAGAGACAGAGACAGACACACAGAACACACACTTATACACACACTGAGAAGCAAACAGACAGATACACACACATACTGAGGGGAACACGGAGACAGAGAGACAGACAGGCACATACAAACACATGCATACACACACACACACACACACACACTGAGAGAGAGGGAAACAGAGAGAGACAGAGACAGAGAAAGTGAGACAGAGAGACAGAGATACCCAGAGAGAGACACAGAGAAACAGAAATATAGAGAGTGTGTTTTGAAGTTCACCTGCAACATTAAGCCAGATGTGGGATTTCAAAAAAAAGACGGACGGCAGAGCCAGTAGAAGGTCTCCAGTGGGAGCCAGAGTTTGGAGGAACAGCTGCCAGAAGGCCTGGGCCATGGCCTCTCTCTCCGCTGCATCCTTCATTCCATCTGAGGCTCTTCCAGTTGGCTGCCTCTTCGTCTGTTTGCTCTAGGGAGTTTCCTGGAAGGAATGAGGCCCTTCGTTCTGTCTGTAAGGAGCACTGAGCTAAGACCTGGATGCGGGGCTATCACTGGCTCAGTTCCCAGAGCAAAGGGCCACTTGTCACCTCCCCCTCCAGGTCCCACTGCCAGGATACTTAATCTTCTACTGGGCTGTCCCCTGGCATGGGCCTCTCTTCTGAAAGCCTCGTCCCGTACATCTCAATCTCTCTCCCCGTGCTCCCTCCTGTCACGCCACAGTCTGCTCTTACAGATGTTACCACAAGACTCAGACTTGGCAATGGCCTCTTCTGCTCACTGGCCTCGCTCCAGGACTCCTGCCCTACTAAGGACTGGAGAAAACAGCTCCACACCTTGGCTGCTGGGTTTGAGCTACATGTGACTGAGCAGACAACCCAGGGTAGAACTGTCAGTCCAGCAGTCACTGAGGGTGAGTCCAGAAAGTTCTTTTACCCCTTAGACAGAGACCTTTTGCCTAATGGGTGTTCCCAATGCTGTCTGTCTTAGTTAGGATTGTATTGCTGTGATAAAGTACCACACAATCAAGGTAATTTTTAGAAAACTAAGAAGCTAAGAATTTGCCACAGCAGGGAACAGTGACAGCAGACAGATGCGCTGGCAGGAACAGCTGAGTGTCTCTAGTCTCAAACCGAAAACAGGCAGAGAGATCACTGGGAGTGGCTCATGGCTTTTAAAGATTCAGAGCCTATCCAAGTGACATACTTCCTTTGGCCAAACCTCCTAATCCCCAATATGCCATCAACTGAGGACCAAATGTTCAGATGCCCGAGATGCTAGAAGTCACCTCACTGAAACCGCCAGTGTCTGTCTCGAAGGGTTCCCTTGACATCTCCTAGCCAGGGAATGCATGGCTGAACCTGCAGACAGTGTGTGCTCTGCGTGTGTATGTTTTTTTTGTGTGTGTGCATACATACGTGCATTTTATGTGCTGTGCATGTTTGTGTGTGACTATGTATGTACATATGTGTATCGCTCCATTGTGCATGCTTTCAGTTGCTGTATATAAGCTTGGTAATGAAGTGGGGCTCTTTGAATGTTCTTGTCTTCACACAGAAATAGGTGGATGCAAAAACAGTATCTCACAAATCAGATGCAATCTAAGGCCAACCTGGGGCCACAGCCATTCTTAGGGCTATCTGACTAGATACACAGCATGTCTTAGGGTTGAGGGGAAGACACCCCAGTCACAACTGTGCTGCTGTTGACTCTCAGATGACTATGTGGTGGTGGGGATAGTGGCATCCCTGGCTACAATTCACATGATGCCAGTAACAGCACCGCATACAACCAAAGACTGTAGCCACTGGAAAATGTTGTTGAAATGGAATCCATTCTCTAACTCTGAAAACAGCCCAGGAGTGCACCCCACCACAAAGCTCCACAGACTAGCCTCCTAAGATCTTCATCCATCTGGGTTCACAGATGAGTTCCTGCTTACACAGACATGTCAATTTTGATCCGAAGGGTGGAACCACAGAGTTAACTGTGTATCTGTTTGTATGTGCAGGCCACATACATGTGAGTCTCACACATGTGCAGGTCAGAGGCCAACCTTGGCAGCTTTTCTCTACCTGCAGTCTTTTTGGTTTTTTTGTTTTGGTTTTTACAATCAGGGTCTCTCACAGACCTGGAGCTTGCAAAGTATGCTGGGCTAGCTGGCCAGCAAGCCCTATGGATCCACCTGTCTGCATTCCAGCAGGTCTAGGATGTATGATGTGCACAACTACACCAGCTTTTTCCATGGGTGCTGGAATTGAACTCAGATCCTTATGCTTGGAAGGCAAGCACTTGCCCAGCTGAGCCATCTGCTCTACCCACAGGAGCCGATCTCTTAGGATAAAAGTCATCAGGTGGTAGTGGCAGCAGCAGCGCATACTTTTAATTCCAGCACTCAAGAGGCAGAGGCAGGCATATCTCTGAGTTCAAGGCCAGCCTGGTCTACAGAGCGAGTTTCAGGACAGCAAGGCTACACAGAGAATCCCTGTCTCAAAAAACAAACAAAAGATAAAAGTCACTTACTTTCATTGACTTTTACATCCAAACTTTTATTCACATTCCCCAAATCCAAATACACAGCACCCCTTTAAGAATGGAGCTGCTGCCACTATCCCATGCCCTTGAACCTGGTGTCAAAGGAGTCAGCCAGTCACTCAATAGCACAAGTCCAACATCCCCCCTTAAGTTATCTCCCCCATGCCCATCCAAACAATTGAGACATAGTCTCAAGTATCCCAGGCTGGCCTTAAACTCCTTGTGCAAGTCAGGATAATCATGAACTGCTGATCCTCCTGCCTCTCCCTCCTAAATTCCTAGGTTACAGGTGTGTACCACCATGCTGGGTTTATGCTGTGCCAAAGATGAAACCCAGAACTTCAGGTACGCTAGGCAAGCATGCTATAGGCCAAGCCAGAGCCCAGCCTGCTTTCTTAGTTTTTAAAGACTAATTTTTCTACAGAATGTTTTTGGCGCAGCAAATTCATTCATGAATATGATCATCACCCAGGAAGGTTGTGGTGATTTCATTTTCCGCAGCATTTCCTCCACAAGCTGTAGGACATATGCCACTGCTTTTGTTCCTAATGCCAGCTTTGGGCCTCCTCTTGGCTGGAGCTAAAGATGAAGAACCTCCAGTCCTCTCTGCCACAGGCAGACTCACGGGCATGCACAACTAATGATAATACGGTGTGACGTGGCTCAAGAAAGAAGAGCACGGGAGCTCAGCTCTGAGGTGAGGCTTGGAGGGAATGGGGAATGGAGAAGATGTGTGCTCTGATTTAAAGGTAATTGAGGGGAAAATTTCTCCAGATACAACAGAAGTAAACATCACAGGTCAAGAATAATTAAAAGCTCAGAGTGCCGGGAGAGGGATTCTGGGAGAGCAGCATTTATGACACACGGAGCCCTATGCCACGTGTCCTGCTGATTAACCAGGATAGACTGAAGCCCTAACAAAGTGACAGGTCTTGGAGAGTTTGCTGCATTCTCTAGAACAGCCCCTGGGGCTCACTGGTGCATACTGACTGCTGTCCTCCAGTCCTGGTCCACAGAGACATTCTGAGATGGTGTCTGAGGTGTCCCCAGGCATAAAAGAACAGGCTGTAATTGTGATCATGACAAATCCTACTGGGGTCACTCAGCTAAGAGCTGCCAAGTGTTTCCAATTTCCTTCCTAACACAGAAGGTGCTTGCTGAGAGAGAAATGTATCTGTCCCTGTACATGTGTGTAGGCGTGCGAGTGAAGGACAGACATCCACTTCTGCGTTGGAGCTGTCTACCTTGCTCATTTGGAATAGTCTCTCCTTTGCCTGGAACTCCTGAAAGAGGCTGCTCAGCAGGGCCAAGGGGATCTGCCTCCCCAGTGCTGGGATTACAAGCGCAATCGGCTATGCCTGGCTTTTGTTTACATGGGTTCTGGGAGGGAACTCAGGCCTTCATGTCTGCCTTGTGTCTAGTTTCTCTTTTGTAGCTGTGATTTAAAAAAAAAAACATCTTGACAAAAAGGATTTTTTTTAAAAGCTCACAATTAAGGTTATAGTCCACAATGGTAGAGAAGTCAGGACAGATGGCATTTGTAACAGCTAGCATATCACGTCAATGGTCGAGGGTGGAAAGAAATGAATACACACATCAACACTTGCTTCTTTGTGCTCAGCCTGATTTCTCTACTCTTAGTTCAGAGCCCCCTCTCTAGAGAATGGTGCCACCCACAGTGAGGTAGGTGGGTCTTCCCATATTAATTAACTTAATTAAGACAGTCCTTCACAGACTTGTCCACAGGCCAACACAATTTGGATAATCCTTCATTGAGAGTCTCTTCCCAGATGATTCTATGCTGTGTCAAGTTGATGTTGATGACTAAAGCTAGTCACTGTGTACAGCAGGTACTTCACTGACTCACCATCTCCCCATCCCCAAGGACCTGTTTTAAATTCCATACTGTGATCTAACATCCCCTAAGTGACTAGAAAGATAGCTAGAGAAGATATCTAAATGGAGATGAGTCCTGAGCTATCTCTTGCAGGATAGTGTCAAAATGAGAGCAGAGACAGTGGAGAGACCTGGCAACCACTACTCAGTGACATCATGTTGATGACCACCCCCTTTCTCTGGTACCACAGGAGTGCCCTTTTGTCATGTGATCCTCTTCCATCAGGACACTCTACAAAACACCCAGCCAACTTCCCTCAGAACTCTCATGTTTACAAAATGACAAGTCTGGGAAACTGCCAGTCTGAAGGATCCTAAGGAGTCATGACAGCTAAATATAATATAG